>DWNJ01002617.1:0-10370 GCA_018250275.1 Udranomia eurus
ATTAGATGTCCAAAATGTAAACAAAGAAATGTTATTGTCAAATATGATTACAGGTATGCTAAACCTTTTAGTTCTGAATTTACTGTTGAGACGATATATTATATGATAACAAAATAACAATAAACAAAGACTTTAACAACTTAACATTAAAAAACCTTTCACGAGTACAAGCACACAGTACGAGCACACAATAAACAAACCCCATTAAAACAAGACAAAGTTTGATTTCAGCTACGATCGCATATAAGATCAGTCTGCAACTCGCAAAATGTTGGATCCCGTATAGAATTAAGTGGGAATGTAGATTGATATAACATAACATAATATGAATTGATTTTAATTTATTTTATTATCATTATTATTATTCTAATATCGTTGTATTAGTTTATTATCGTCAAAACTAGGAATCTACCATAAGAAACGTATGTTTTTATTCTGGTAACACTTTTGTTTACATTTTGGACATCCAATTCTAATTTCTGAACGAGGGGATAGTACATGCAAATTTAAAAAAAATGTTTTAAAAATCAATTATAATAATTCTTATTTTCTTTTCAAGAAAATTGTCTTATTTTGTCACATTAGCAAGCTCTTGTTATTGTTACATAAGCATATATTAAAACATACCAAATATTTTAAAAGCTTTGTCTGGATCAGTCAGTGTTAGATTTAATAAGGATAAGTGAATTAATATAATTAAGTGAAACATTCTACTCGGTCAATAGTGATTTTACTGTACCATACATCTTTAAATTACATAATAGTATAAGCCATATTTGTCACACTAGTGATATAAAAATTAACATTTTTAATTATTATATTCTGACATTTAATAATACCAGGAATTATTATGCAATAATTTTGATTAATTAATTACTAATAGTAATAATTATGTACTACATGACATACAGTTGACAGTTATTGATGCCCATTTTGTGATATATCTAGATTCTAATTATGTATCTAGTTCTAAGGTGAACAAAGAAGCTAGCGAAATCGTCTTGCCAAAAACTACAACAAAAAATGGTTTGTCTTATTTAGTTGTCGAATTTATGTTAAGAACATGTGAGAGAGAAATATGATTATTTATGTTTGTTAGTTATGTATACCATTGATTGAGCCAGTAATATCTCGAATATCATCAATCATAAATTGTCATCTCTGTTAAAAATCGTTCCTAAGCAAAAATGGTTGCTTCAAGGACGGTTTTATATCTATGAACGTATTTACGTATCCTGTCTGGTGCAAAAACTATGTATAGTTAATTTAAACTTGTTAATATTGATCTTCATTAATCTTAGATCCACATCTCATTAAATATAATTACCTTCCAAAATATCTCTGAAACGTAAGTGAGGAATGTGTTTCAATCGTTACTGTATTTGTGAAATCTATTGAGACAACTAAATAGGAATTTAGTTAACTTTAGTGGTGTCGGAAATATCGACAGACGTGAACAAATGGTAAAATTATGTATTTAAAGAAGTAAATTGATAAAGTATTCTGTATACCTTTCTCTCGTTATTATTATTCAAGCGGCAATAGCACAATGGGTAGTGTATCGGTCTTACGATCGAGAGGTCGTGGGTTCGATCCTCACTCCTCCATTGCAATATTGACCTGAACCCATTCCTAACACAAGCCTTTGAGCTTAGCTGGAGGGGTTAATAAAAATACTAGTATGTATTGACATGCTAGTAGTTAAAGAGTATATATATGTAATTTCTACTGGAATTCTCAACTAAATTACGTATTTATAATATTATTGAACAGGAATTAAAATGATTTGTAAAATTATGCGTGCGAACAAACAATATATGCGCAACGCAGTCTCCTATATAGAGAACAAATGATGGCAAAAAGACAGCTATATGTTTTCTTTAACTGATTTACCTGAATATATTGAAATTCTGATCTTAATATTATGTATTAATGACTATAATATATATATATAATACTATTGAAAACATCACAAAATCATCTACATACATCAAACTGTGTGGCCATTTACGTTAAGCATATTTTTTTTATTCATACGATGACAGCTAGTTTACAAACGGATTATTACCAAATGTTTTTCACTGTTTCGATTAATTGAATACAATGTAGGTTCTTGAATTTTCATAAAATGTATCAATTACTATGATATAATCAATTCATATGTCATTTTTAGTTGAAATTGTAATAATGATAGATACAATAGTTTTATAAGGAACTATTAATTATTATTTATCAACGTGAGTGTGTGTCATCGCTATTTAATTTTTAGAACACTCAGTCAGTCTGCGATATATAAATTTGTAAACAGGATGGTTGATATTTTTATCAATGTTGGGTCCATAACTGTATTTTATTTTGTTGTATTGTCTAGTGTGTGTCGTGTTAGATGTAATTCAGATAGACAGAAACGTAAGTATCGAGATTTGATCAGTATAGAATATACCTCACATCTTTTACTTTTAACTAGAACTTTTCTTAGTTTAGAGACAAACCTATTCAATTGTGGGCTGTCAATATGAATATTATAAAAGGCTTTTACACGGAAATACACAATGGTTAGTATATTTTTGGTAATTTTTGGCTCTGACTTTGGAAGTAATGGATCTTTGTGTCAACAAATGACCATATTTTTGTATTAACATTGCGCATTTAGATTCGTTTTATCGTGCGATAAAACTATGTAACTATGTGATAAAAAATAATATGTATTTGTTTTTAATCACATAAAAGTGTATAAAAGTTTTTTGAGTTAACAACCTTTGTAAAACCTTTTGTTGGCTGAAAATAATATTGCACCATTTAAATACTATATTTTCGTCTGTCTGTCTGATACGAGGTAGTAAGGGTGTTTCGACGCCGACAGAAAACGGGTATAGAAACGTATTATGTACACTCGTGTGTTACACTTGTATGTTGTGTGCGTCTGTAGTAAATTTTATCTTGTACAATTTATTTTTGTTTTATTTTTCTTTTCCTTTTCTTCATTTGTTTTAATGTTTTTTTTATTATTCTTGAGTTTATTGGAATTTTTATTTCTTCTGCATGGTTATATCTGCAGATATTGAATTGGCAATGTAATTACGTGTGTTTGTTTATATATTTTTTCCTACTATCGTCATCATCTCAACGTTATGCTCGCCCATAAGTTGCTAAGTGAAGTCGATTGTTCGTTATAAGTAAAATAATTATAATTTAATACTTACTCTATAAATACGAACCATATTTGATATCTTTGAGACTGTCAATATTATGATAAAAACTTCCTTTGACTAGAATAATTAAACCCTTAAATAATGAATCAACCTCACCATTAAATTGTGATAAGAAAGAAACGAGTTAGATGATATTGTACTATTTAAATGATGATAGAGTTTATTTAAATGATGGAATATGATAACTTTAATTAATAGATAAGTAATTTACTTCCATTTTGGGATAGGGCTCTTATCTTTTAGGTATATACGACGTGTTAATAATTAGTACCTATAGATATTCTTTTGGTTCATAATTCGTTAATAGTAAAGAAGGAGTCATTTTGGAAATAGAATATGTGAAAAAAGTTTGATCTTTATATTAGTATTTATTAAATTTACGTTTTATTTATAAATATATACAGTGTGAATTCTATAATTAAAGACCATTGGACATTATATCTATATCGGACAAAGTGAACATATTCTAGTATCGTTATTCAGAGGCTCCTAAGCACTTTGTTCAGTGTGAAGTGTACTACACATTATTTTCCATATATTGAGTCGACGCAGATTAAAAAAGTTTAATCGAAAGGAGTATTTTGTTTTTGTATAGATACTTTTACGATGCCCTCTCTGTATGTATGTCTTCAAATCTCTTGGGTGTTTAATATGTTTAGGATACGACAGATAGTCGCCATTATTTCACAATCCTTTAAATCTCACTACAGATTTTCTTTCGGGAATGGTTGTTACTTTTTTACACCTAATATCTGCAGAGTTTCAAATTCCGACAACCCGTGCCGTCAATTTTGTTTTTAATGACTAAATAGATAAGAAATTACATCTTTATTGGATTCTGTACCTCACATAATATTTTTTCCTTACATCTAATACTCTCAATAATCACTATTTACGACTATACCTTTGTTATATCTATCAACTGTACTCTGATATTTATTAGATTTCCAATTATTTGATCATATAAATATAAGCGATTAAAGTAGCAACTACTATCGATTTTAATTCGTAAGATTTCATAGGGTTAAGTAGTATAAAATATCGAAGTATAATGAGTGTGGATTGCATACCTTTAAAATTAATCACCAGTTTTCAATAAGTTCACATAAATTTCAAGACCTCGTCGTCAAATTTTAAAATTGTTGTTAAGCGAAATGTATTGGTAATATTATTTAAATGCGTTCTTCGTATTTATTTTATGCGTATTTCTGTTTTTATTGGTTGTATCTCTGCGATCCAATAGTACATATTTGATCGAAGTTGTATCTACTTATTGTCTATTTACCAGTTTGATCTAGAAAGAAAGGCAAAATCTTCATGGGTTCGTTCGTTCGTTCGTAAGGTTAAGTTTAATAGATAATTTAGTTGTCGTTTAGTTGTTTATCTTCTAAATATGCGTGTATTATTTGATGCTCTTAGATATTTACATCTTTTTTAAGTGCGACAGATCTACTACGCGGTATATATTGTAAGTCCATACTCATTATATCTCGTTCAATTGTTGCCTACGTGCGTTCCATGAATACCTCATTATTGTTAATGTTTACTGCACACGAGTCGGGGCCTTCGATTTGGCTTATTTCCCTCTAGTTTAAGTGTTTTGTGAGTTTTAGATTATTGAATAAAGTGACCATTATTAGCTTGAATTTGTTGTTTGATTTTTTCCTGTGAAATAACATAAACAATCTATTTAATTTCTGGATTTAGATAAAATGTTTTGATATAAGTATATAGATTGAACTGGATTAGGATATAAGCGAAACCCCCCAGTAGTGGGTCATAAACTCTGCTTAGGGCCCATCTCTTAACAATGGGCGAAGACTTAGACCATATTCTGCTACGCTGCTTCAATGTGGAAGGTTACAAATGTTCCCAGAACATTAAGAGATAGCTAACTATCAACAACATCCGGGACTGAGTGTTTAACGTGCCCTCCGGGGTAAGGAATCGGATTAAACCTTCAGTCAGACTCATCAGTCACCGATCGCGTCCGACATATTGCTTAATCGTATGCGATACACAAAAACTGTAGGCTATGCGTGTATTAGAAAATAAAACTACAATTTTCCTCCATAAAAAGTTCAATGAGATGTTGTATTTTGGGACGTAAGGTAAGACGTGTACAGTGTCATACATGTTAGTAAGTGTATGCCAATTGGTTAAGCTAAATTACACCGGTAACAGATCTGATAAAACCGTGTAATTAATCTTAACCGCAGGCAGTGTCGCGTTGGCGACTTCGGTTTTGGTACGGCGCTACGTCGTGCCGAGTACGATGGACCGCATTAGCACACATTCAAACATACTGTTTTTGTCATAATACGGACCGTGTTATTGTGGAGCACTCTGCACGCGCCTCGTCTCCCTCGGCGGCAGCACCGTGCCGTTGCACGGTGGCCGGTGATGCGCCATAGGATCCACGCCGCTCCACTCCACGCCACGTGTCCATGCCGCTACTGTTTCCCGTATTGATTTCTCTCGTAGACTGTTATCAGTGCATTTTGTACGAAACGCCATCTCTTATTTTAGACAAATTTTAGTTAATCTCCCTGTGCGATAACATTTCTACGAATTCTAATTCACAGTGAATAAGTATTCGTAGAATTCGTAAAGACTGTTTAACAGATGGCGCAATATGGATTTCAGAGGAACTTGTTTAGGTACTAGTTAGAATAAAATTTATCAATCTCAAAATCTCAACTAACATGTAACATGCAGACTAAGTACTTGATTTGAAGTCTGTGTCTAAGGATATCTATGATCAGCTGAGATTAGAAGTTAAATATTAAAAGGATAAAGTGTAGCATAACATTTTAATTTCTACTAATGTGAGCTAGCTCTTCATGAATAATATTACTTGACTTGGTAGAATATGTGGTCCTCTCGAAAGGCACGGATTCAGCCAAAACCTACCACGCTGTCTCGGCGTTCTTATGTAGATGCTTTTAAAATAAAAGGCGTACTGTCCTGAATTTCGTCACCATGTTTTTAAATTGTAACAATCAGTGATAATAATATATAAGATAATTCCTAGTATATGGATAGGCTACATAACTATAAGATATTTACTATAAATGTAAAACCTGAGTCCGGGTTCTATCAAGCACACACCTTACTTCGCTCATAGCATTTTATGAATCAACTTCCTGTACTGTCCGATTGTACAAAAAATAATTTTATTTGTAGTTTCGCATAAAAGTTACTTGCCAGAAACTTCTTTTATCAACAGACAGAAACTTTGTCATTGCAAAACGTTTGACGCTGTGACAACTTTCGGTTGCGTAGAAGTGTATATATTTTCCGCTTTGGTCCGAATTATTTGGAATATTCTAGACTGTTTTAATTTTGTCTAATTTACTATCGAAGTGGTTTTAACGAATTTAAACTGTTATATTAACAACGCCATATCGAATCGACTTATATATGTAACGTTCAATTTGTAAGTAACGTACAATTTTTTTATGAATTATATGATATGATTCAATAGGATCATTGGTTTTTCATTTTATATTTTTTATGATCTCGAATTTTTTTTCAAATATCTTAAAGAGCCTGTAGGTAAGTATATCTGTGTACTTTACTTTGTTTTGTTTTGAAGTGAGTTTAATATTCAACTTAATCTAATTTTTAGTTTTCTTTTTGTTAAAATGTGTACTTTATATTATTGTTATTATATGTTATTTGTGTTATTTATGTTTAACTAATTAATATTAAGTAACAAGTTATTGCGTATAGTAACAGAAACAAAAACTGTACCTACATACTATGTTTTGAAAACTCTTTATTTTGACTTAAGGTTTTTGTTGTTGGTATGTAAAAAGTTTCCAGGCTTTTTAAATGAACCAACCTGCTGTGGTTTCTCGCGTAACAGGTTAGGCTCATGTCCACATTTAACAACCAAATTATGATGTGAAGTTTTAAATCCCACTCTTCGAAAAGGAATAAAGCTAGCTGTCGATAACTGCCTGGCGTACCCTTAACAGGGCGCAAGGGCGATGAAATATACACGTAATAAGAAGTATAATTTATGTATCCGTGGGTACTGAAATTTCCCAAAACGTCGTTTAATAATTCATCCAAAATTCCATCATAAAACTGACAATGCGGTGAAAATAATTTCGTATTGCTCGCCAGTTCCCTATTACATTTCTATATCCACAATTTTATATGCGCTGGCTTATATTTGTGCCAAATATTCGATTTAACATTAAAATAGACATTTCCCCAGAGCACCGGCCCGTTTATCGCAGTCGACCTCGTTTCGGCTGTATATTACATTTACATAACTACTTCCCACGGATATATTATTAAAAATATGTCGAGTTTTCAAATATGGTGTCTTCTTTGCTCGTTTTCATTAAAATCAATTGAAATTCAGCAGCTGAAAATAATAATTAAATATTTAACACGAACGCTAAAATAAATTTTTGAGTAGATGAAGCTTAAATATATAATATATATCAGATACCGCATATGTAGCGCAAACTTTCATTTTTACTAACACTAAGAAACATCGTAATGCCTAAATGTTTGTATTTTCCTAATAGTTACTCAAGTGTACAAAAGGAATACTAACAATTACTCTAGTGTCTCATAAGTCATTTACATTTTAGGTTAGTGACAAAAATGCCACTTAAGGCACCGGATTGGAAACTTCATATGAATGTCTAAGAATTTGATTATTCCCTTCATGTACATAGGTGTAAAGATCTTCGAGCCTATATTTGAGTGAAAAATATATATTCCTATTTGCACTTTGCTTTAAATGTATAAGTATACTAGAAACTGTTTGAAGTTGGTACTTGGACCTTTCTAATATCATTTCAAGAATTTTTACTACGCATTTACTACCAACAAAAACTAACATTTTAGAAGTTTAACAACTTAATAAAAGTGGATTCAAAAACTGTGTACGAAAAATTAATGTAGTTTTCGTGTTGTCTGACAAAGACCTAAAAGCTTTAGATAATATATTTTCATTTTTTCCCACGAAAACCTTTGGGGTGCTACGAGTTGAAGTGTTCGCCTGTAAACTTTTGTTGCTCGTGTAACGAAATGTACTATGTTAATGTGCATTATACAAAACTGAAGCGCGCATAGCTCTGCGGCTCGTGTAGATCTCATGCGATCAAGTAAGTTAAGCGAAGTTGTCCGCGGTTAGTAACTGGATGGGAGTGAGCGATAGTGGTATTTTCATGTGAGTTTCCGTGCTTCCGAGGACGTAAAACGTTCGGTCCTGGTTGTTACCAACAGATGGTTCAACAGCCGTTGAGCATCGTCGGAGTCTATTTGGGGGTTGAAAACTTCTATTATATTGGTTGGCAACTAACCTGTACCTACTTCCGCCGACATGCATATGACCAGCGTTGCGGAGTTTGCTCCAGGTCTCTATGCTCCAGGTCAGGGAAGAGACCCATGGTCACGCAGTGGAATATAAAAAGGGTTGCGGCCATAAAATAATAGTACAATTTCGGGTGTTAAACACATATGAAATAATATCTACATTTATTTATTTCCCAATTGTTGAAATAGCCCATAAAACAGATAAACTTATTTTTGGCTTTCACAAATTAAAATTGCAATGTAATTCAGATATATATTCCGCAATATATTCACTACTCATGTCAATTGTGTTCTCGATGGTAGTTGTAATCACACGATTTAACAGCAATTTTTTTTTCAAATTGACAATAATTATGGACGTATATATGTTTACATATTGCTGGCTTGCACTAGATAAATTGGTTTGAGATAAACATTCTCTTAACTCTTAATTTGCTTGTTTTTGAATACCTAAATTAATAAGACCAATCAACTCATGTTTACAATCGTTGAACTTAACTCATGTGTTTAAATTAAATGCTCTAGTGTAATAACACCTCTAAGCCTCGCCTAGTTTCATGAAACACTAGCTGGATGAGGGTTCATTGTTATTTTTAAGTTAGAACGAGGCTTAACAAAAGCCTCATCAAAATTTTATATTCATATTATTTCTCTGTACGTATTTTATAAAACATTGATGAAACAATTGGTATTGTAAAGGTCCAAGATTTAATTTTAATTTCATGTTGTAGTTACAAAAGAGTTCGGTACGTCAGATGAGGTAGATAACCTTAGGTAACTATGTATAACAATACTGTCTGAGATATGGTTACAGAATTGCTTATATCCTGCTCCTAGTTAACGATTCAAAATCCAATTATTTTTCTTTTAAGATGAGACATGATAAGACATGGGTTTATTCATAAATACAGAGGTTTTCAGAGTAATGCTTTACGATAACACCATACTGTGTAAGTTTTTGTTTCATAAATATCTCAGACTTTAAAAATAAATTTATAAACTTTTCGAGATAATTCGAGAGTACTAAAAGGGTCCTTCTTATGCCAAATTCTTTTAAGCCCTAGTTAAAAGTTAAACATCCGAACAATTTCACACTTCTGTTCCTTTTACAGACGGATTTATTGAAACAGACGTGATATACTCTTCTTACATTATCATGTCTATTCTGAAACAAAACTTCCTTGTATTCACACGTCGCTAAATATAAATCCAATATCTGGCCGGGATTATCCGGTGTTCCCGTCATCCCGCGATCCCGGATTACGAGCTGAATTGCTTGAAACTCTACCGATATTAAGAAAGTTATAAGAGCGAGTAGTATAAATTATGTTACGATTGGTTTCCACGTCCGTTCGGTTCCTAAAAGGGATTACGTATGAAATATAGTCGACCTTCCGAGCTAGTTGTTTGTGTAAAAGATTTTTATTCCCCAAATCGGCGACTACGGGCTTCATATAAGCGCCAATAGCCCGATGATTAGGGTGTCTTGGCGATAGAAAGATGATGTTATGAAGTTTCGTAACCGAAACTATCTGATATACGAAATAAAATTCTGTCCGTAAGCGAATGTGGACAAAAAAAAATCATAAAATTTTAATAGGGGCGGATTTATTTCTATTTTACCTTTATGATTTCTTTGAAGTTTAATAGTTACGTATCTGTATCCGAAACTATGGATAATCCGTATACTCATATCAGTAACGAATAAAGAAATGCGTCCTCACTAAGAACCAAACAAGTTTTTAGGGTTCCGTACCCAAAGGGTAAAACGGGACCCTATTACTAAGACTCCGCTGTCTGTCCGTCTGTCTGTCT
>DWNJ01002618.1:0-10367 GCA_018250275.1 Udranomia eurus
GGGCTTCTGGTAGCAGTAGGGTTACGCAGATTCGGCGGCTTTGAAAACTTCGCTTGAGACTGAAGTATTTCTTGCTTCAAAACTTAATCATAAGAACATAATAATAACGTGAGTAAAATTTGTTGCCAGGTCTTCAGAAAGCCAATATTTTAATTTAAAGAAAGTAGCAAACCATATTAAATGCGCGTCTGTTTGCGGCTTTTAAGCGTGTTACGTACTTACGCAGGGTTTTCCTCCATGCACCGTACTTTAATGTCTACAGAAAATTACACATGTGACAACCACACATAGAACAGGTATTTACTTAAACCTAGATGATTTTAATGATGATGATGCAGCTTATTAAGATGATTTACTTTTGTTTCACGGTAATCTCTACTTCAACTGTGATATACCGACTGGTATTTTCATAAATATTTATACCTAAAAGAGGAAAGAGATAAATTAATTGGCGTCTGTCTTCTCGTGTCATGCACCATTTTAAAATTTACCTATCTAAAAGTTTAAATAACACAATGATATTTTTTGATTAAACATTAAAATAAATAAAGGTAATGCATCGATGTAGAAGTTACCTAAAACTTCTATTCTGGTCGATTGCGTTTCCACTCAATCGTTTACGTTTATTTGTTGTTTAGGGCTTTTCCTTTCAACGTAGGGTGAATTGAGTGATAAGGCGCCTGAGGAGAACTTGAGTCGCTTTGTATTTTCCACGCCGACTGTAGCTCTTCTGGACAAAACACCTGTCGAAAAAACGCCCGGCAGCCTCCCGATAACAATAAAGAAAAGGTACTTCAACATATTAAAGAGATTGCGAGGAAAAATCTTAGCACCCGAACGTGAGGGTACGGAGCGTAGGGTACCGCGAGCCATTCTCATGAGAACCACTGTAAGCAAACCTCCGGAATTTACAACAGTCTGCTACAAGGCAGGTCGGCTTAGTTTGGCTCATATCCCTCGTCCTTAAATCCTCTTCAAGTTCATTATTCTAATTGCTTTTTCATACAGAACTCAAACGGTTTACTCTTTCGAGTGCCATCGAGTTCCGCATTTTCGAATGAAAACGTGGAAAATTAAATTATTTTCCGCTCAACGCGGATGTTTTTCACGAGATTAATTCGAGATAATGGACGCGTTTTCCGCTATTTTTCGGATTTTAATTTTTCAGAATATCTAAATTTGATTTCTTTCAAGTTTCCGAGGAGGACGAAGAATTTATTCAATGTTTTTGTAGCTTAATCTATTCAGTCGTATTAAAGAGTATAATTATCAAGCTTTTATACTTTCATAACAGCAATCCAAATAATAAGATAAATCCTCTTATTATTATGAATAGATCTTTATAATTGTTTTTCCCAAGAAAATTAATTTAAATTAAAAACATACTTCTCTCCAACAAATTTAGAATTTCGTAGTACTATATATGTAGTGGTCCTTCTAACCCTTACAACAGACAGGAGGATAAACAAACGAGCTGACTTCCGAATTGTTTTATGGTCGAGCAAAATAATATGGATATTTTGAAGTATGTACAAATTTAATTAGAAGTAACATTACCTGCAGTATGTAAAACTTCTTCATTATTTGAATGAATGAAGTGAATATTATTACTATTCTTCCGCTGTTTTATGGTTATTAAGTGCAACGTTGACGTTCCATGCATGTCCCGGTGTAGTTATGTAGGATTGTTTGAATAAAGCTTAGGGCACCATTGCTCACACTGCAAGCGCGAACGAACGTATGAAATGTCACGTATGAGTAATACGTATGCAAAGTAACTGAATGAATGATAGCGTAATTTATATTCGTTCACTTTTACCAGTTTTCAATATTTTTTTTTTTAATTTTAGTAATGCGATGAAACGCGCGACATTTTGTAAGCTTGTACCTAATTTATGTAGCGTATCGTACTAATAACAGTTACTGATGTAATATAAAAAGTTCAACAAGCTTACGACGAAACAACTAGGTTTTTTCAAGTGCAGTGTGCTATTTTTACGATACTAATACACACCCATTTTAAAAAAATCGGTCTGTCTGTGTGTATGGGGTAATCTCCGGCTACACTTTTGATGGATTTTGATGGAAATGTAAGGAATAGAATACTTAGCAGCGCCATCTATTTGGTGAAACTAGAAGTAAGAACAAGCTAGGGAGTCACCTCGATCCCTTAAGGGGTAGAAGAGGCGGTGCATGTATTTGATAGGGAATCGCCGAAGGTTATGCTGTTTATTTACTTTATAATGCCGGCAAAGCTGCAAAGGCCGCCAGTTAACAATATAAAATGTAATGTAGCGAGACTTTACTGCACACATCGCATGCATCACAATTCGGACGCGTGCTCGGCTTGTTTGAACACGGCTTACAGTACAATTGCGTGCAAGTGTACTGAACGAATGTACGTTACGTCACGAGCGAATGATTGTTCGGTTCTGTCGGAAAAACCAAATCCGTCCCGTTGTTTTATCTGTTGTTAATTGTGTTTAACTTCGGGTTCGTGTTCCGGTTAGTGAACGATGTACAAATTGTTTGCCGTTTCAAAAGAAATTGTCGTTTTTATTTTTGCGTTAAATATAGCATTAGAATAATTACTTACTTGAATAATAATTGCATGGTATATAAGACTATAAATGTAATAATAACATAGCGTAAGAGCGGTGATAGTGGAGATGTGAATGTTGTCGCGTTAGACGTTATTATATCATATCCCAAATCAAATCAAAATTAGAAATAACTAATGTAAAATCGTGCACATCGTGTGTTTTGTTGTAAAAGTTACGTAAAATTACTACATTACTAAATTACTAATTTTAAACGCCAATAAAATATGTTAATCTGTTCGTACTTACCCATACACGTTGATTTAATACAAAATTAAAAAATATATGACATAATCCATATATTTTTCCAACTACATTTATACAGGAATTCATTTAGTGCCAGATAATACAGTGTAGACGAGGCTTTACACGATGATTTGTAATGATGGCCTATACTTCGCCCGACAGGCGGTCCGAGCAGCATCAGCTAAATAAACACCGCAAACTAAATACAACTTTAGCAATCTAAGTTTAAACGCTAAATTGCAAAACGTTACCGTTTTCCGAATTCGCAAAATAAACGAACTAAACATTATCGCTGCAACAATTAAGGAGAGTGTAATGAAAAGTTAAGCGCCTTTAACATCGACTCTAATGCAAAGTTTGTAAGGTTGAAAGTAACCTGCACTTACAAATTCGGAATTAAACGACGCTTAGTGGAATCTTCGTAATATTTTCGATGCTATGACAAGTGGTGATAACTTATTTTCTATGTTCTCGTCGTTGCTACGCTTTGTTTGCCTTACGGAGTTTATAGAAAATAATTATCATTCTATCATCATACTCTAATAGGCCGCAAGTCATAAAAGTGTTTCTATATACAGTTTTTTTTATCAACCCAAGACAGGGTCGAAGTTCTTTCTTAGGTCGACCATAATTGTGTTGCTACCCCTGAGGATTAAGTTGTAATGCCTCGGTTAAGTATGTCTCGCTAGCCACACTCTTCAAATCACAACACAGCAGAAAGGACACTGCTGTTATAAGGTAGAAATAGGTGTGGCGGTGGTGCCTCCGGATAGACATCCGGATGAAATGGTAATAATATGATATGAAATTAAACAGTTTTAGAGAGAGCAAATCTTGCACAGCGCTCTTCGTCTAATCTCTATTGTCTACTAAATTAATGGATGGAAGATTGAACCGATTTTTTTGGCATATATATAAATAATAGATGGACAATTTTTTGAACTATGAAACGAGGTTTGAGTAGAAGAAACAATTCTAATTCATATTTGTGAATACTTACACCATATATATGAGAACGTTTTAGACTTTGAGAATAATATGTTCAAATCATAGTAATGAAGATTTCGCTATGATATTTTATCCGCCAAAAGGCATGCACACATCCGGATTAGACTTAGATTACTATTAACCTTTATACCTTTGTATATTCGCATGCAAATGTCCTTTAAAATCCGAAGTCACTTCCCTTCAACCCCATCGGGGTGAAGGTGAAAGGCTTCAAATCAATAGAGCCTGAACAATACCCGCGACCTTTACGTGATAAATGGATTCCCTTGTAGTGTTCCTTGTTTCGGTGTCTCCCTTCGTTCGTTTTATTCCATACTAGTATTTGCATTTGCGGCTTTGTCTGCATTATAAAGTGATAAAAAATAAAATCCTGGCGATTCTCCTTTAAAAATACATGCACCTCCTTTTTCTATCCCTTGAGGGATCGAAGTGACTCGATAAATGGTTCTTATTCTATTCCTTACATATTTTATATAAAATGTATGTAATGTATGTCCTGCCTTATGACTCCCCTATCTTTCAGTGAAAGTTTCATCCGTTCGGTCCAGCCGTTCCAGAGATTACGAAGCACAAACATAATAACAGACAGACAGAAGCTTAAAAAATGGTTTTAGGGTTTAAAAAATAACACACTGCACATGAAAAACCCTAGTTGTATTGAAATCACAGATTCCAATTTTAATTTTATTTATATGTATAGATTAAGAAGAACAGAAGAAGACTATAGGTTGTAGGTAAGTATGTATTTTTTGTCGTTTTTGATGACTATTTGGTCTAATACGGAGAGTGGGCAAACCCTCATAGCACTGCATGTGGTTGAACAAAGACAGAACTGTCTTTGGACATCTGTGCCCAATCCCATCGTATCTAGGAGTGATTGGATGCATCATATGTCCACTTTGTCGTTACGTAGCCGCAAATGCACCTAACAATTTATTTTCGGAGTATATATACATGTGATATATATTAGATTGTCATAAAAATCTTCTCAATACCCAACAGCATAGATTCTGCAGCGTAAAATATTGGTAGTTTAAAAAACCTGTATGTTCCTCAAAATGAGTGAGTTACCGCCAAAACATTCACTTTCAACCTTTCACTTTTAGCGACATTTCACCCCCAATCCTGAGGGATTAAGGTGAAAGACCTCAAATCAATAGAGCCTGAACAATAAGCCGCGACCTTTCTGTGATAAATTGATTCCCTTGTTCGCTTGCTCGTTCATTCTTAGTTAGTTCGGAGCCTCGTTCACAGAACGCAGTTATTGGCGTGCCGTGGATTTGTTGGTGGTATTACAAGTTATAGTTAGGGACGGTTTCTTGTGCTTATGTCATGTACAAGAAATCATAAGAATACATGTTATAAAACTTATTTTTTCAAGTGAAAACTTATAGCGACGTTTGGCACGGGAAAAACTTACGGGTTGGTGACCTGAACGAAACATGCTCACGTGTCATATAATTAATAGTGTAGTGTCTATTCAAATAAAGTTAAATTTTGTTTGTCATATAAGAACATGCAGTACAACTACGCCATCTACATATTTATTGGTCCTAGAGATAGCCGGGCGGTAGAGCATCGTCATCAAATCGTATTTCTTTGAGTCATTAAGTTGTAGATGAAGTGGAACGGGAACGGGAACGGGAACGGGAACGGGAACGCACCGCAAGGAAGTGACTATGTCGGATCGATCGCCACGAGACATCTCGCCCGCGAGTATGATTATTTTATAACTGAAAGAATAATGGCCGGACCAATATGCGTGTAAAGATTACCGAGTAACTATTATTTACATAATCAGTGACTTTCGAAACGTACTTACGTTATACTTCTATGCTGATTTCTATAAGCATATATACATAGCATTAATACGTAATTTAAGTTATGCTTCATGTTATTTTGAATGTACAATACATACATCAAAACGATTAGTTAGGTTAGCAATTTAAATTGCATGGATTGCTGCTTAGCAGCCTTGATGTGGCACTATAATTAGGTAACAATTATGTTTATTGAGTGAGTTGGATTAAAATGGTTTTATAACGTCTTAAACATTAGAGGATGTCTAAATCCTGAAAAGTTACCTTAATTTCGTATTGTTTTTAAAACACAAGGAAACACATGTACGAGTATGATATATCCAATTCATCTTTTCCGGAACGAAAAATTTGAATATCTTTAGTTAATATTGAATATAGAAATAAACAGCTTATGTCGTGGTCATGTCTATTCTAATTCTTCGACACTAATAATAATATACGGCTAATGGTCAATTTAAACGCGCAACGATTCGTATCGGGCTTAACTATCGGTCAGATATTTCGCACCTCCACTAATGTGAGCTTTTAGCGTTCTCGTAAAATTTATAACCTACATTTTCATTAAGCCCCGGACGGGTCAGGGGCTCTCAACATTTTCCTCGGATCGATCTATTATTAAAGGTTTCGTTCGTAAATTGAAATGAAAGGAATCACGAGAGATTGGCATAAATCATTCACGTAGCACACGTTATATTCTGGATATATTTTACTGATATGATAGAATATATATATATATATGATAGAAGAATTCAAATTGTAAAGAGTAGTTGTAGATACAGGTTTCTTACCTTTCTATTTTTTCTTCTAAACTGATCAACGCGGCAGACACACGTACATCGTGTTACTAAGAAGGACATATAGGTTTTTTAAATACTGCAACTCAATTACGGACGTCGATAAGAAAAAAAAGTTGAAAACCAGTGGTTGGATTCAGTGTTATGATCACAATTGTCGTAAAATTTAAATCTCGGGGAGTGTGTGGAACCGAACTTTATGTGAGAGCGGACGTTGTCTTAATTAGTCTAATAGTGTCGATGTGTTCCAACTTCGCCTCCATTTATCTTAGCCATAGCAACTTTTGCGATGGGCTATATTATGTACAGTTTTAGAGTGAATCTGTTTTTATATTTCGATTGGCGAATTGTAGGCGAGTCGTGGTTTACGTACAGGTGATTTTAGTATTTACATGTCCTCAATAATATATGAGCTGCTTGCTCATTGCTTAAGGTTAGATGTCAATTAATTGGGGTTTGAAGTTAAATGTCTAAAACCGAGGCACACAGTTAGAGTATTAACAGTAACACATTTTATATTGTTGGCAATTCAAAAAAGTGTCTTGCTGAACACTGAAACCACTGAAATGTTGAATATAAGAGGTTTAGAAATCTAGGTTATGAACGATGAATTTAATTCATTTATCTTTTTTATAATATTAAGTAGCAAACGAGCATGCAATCCACGGGAGTTAAGTTGTCACTGCCGGTAATCAACTCAAGATCGGAACGAAGTTCTTTCTTAGGTCGACCACAGATGCGATACTACCCCTGAGGACTAAGTGTGAACGCCTCGTTTAAGCGTGTACCCCTGACCACATCCTTCAAACCAGAACACAGCAGCAAGAATACTGCTGTTAAAGCAGAAATAGATGCGGTGGCGGTACTTCCGGAGTCGAACATTAAATGTTTTACCAGCATCAAAATCTATTCCTACACCAGCGCTATTTTCTTGAGTTCTGCGTCCCTCTTATTTTCGTCATACCCGGACACTTTAACTTCTGTGAACGCACACCTATTTCTAGGGCTAGTTGCATGTTGCATGAACATGCTTGACAGTAAAAAGTAGTCAAGTGTACCCCGAAGGCTTGCGCACTAACCGTAGATCCGCTCAACAGATCGGCCTCCTAAGGATTACCACGCACGTCGCCCTCTGCAATTCCCAAACGTTAGGGACGAAGCCAACGGCAATTTTACGCAAACCGTAAAACCCGGACACTTAGCAGCGTTATCTACCCATCTGCCATATTGTGCGTTTCAGCTTGTTACGATCGGAACTGTGGGCACATACGGGTGACTATCGGGGGCGTTAGCGCTGTTTCTAAGTGAAGCAGCGTTGGCTTCAGCACTTCTATTCTAAGAATATCCTCAACCAATACAGTTACAGTCCAACAGCGGGTTATTAGGAGACTAAGACCTATTTAGTTTCCTCTTGTTATTTGTATTGGGATACAGACCACTGTAGGATTCCCGTTATTAAGGCAATAATACAAAACAAATATGATTAATTTTGATTTAATAAAAAATTTAGAACTACATACTTAATCTACATACTAACTCACCAAATTATCTAATCTAATATGTCCGATCCGCTTGGAATATAGAAATACTGTCTCCTATAGGAGATTATTGATGTTAACTTAAATTCAATACAGCCTTTCTGTAAATATCGAACTACAAGTAGACATTACCACATATGCAAAACCCAATCCGTGTGTTTTCAGTTTTGAGGCTTTCCAGCAATAAAATTTGCATAACGACGCTTCTTGGCACGGCTGCAGTCTCTTATTAAATTTCCACCCCACCGTAAGTCATTAATGGTTTGTGCTTAACCACCTAGCGATGTTATATCGTGATAAATCATAAGGTATCAAGTAATAGCTCCGTACGTGGCCTGGTTGACTTTTATTGCGGCCTCAAGATGGCGTAATCCGCGCCGACGGAGGACGAGGCCGCGAGGATTAGGGATAATCTTTTGTTTATACGCACATTTTCGGGACATCGTGAACGTTTTCTGAAATACTCAGTGTGGAGTAATTTCTTACAGATTTTTCCTATGAATGATTAGAACATGTTTCTTTTAATTATTGATATGGTAACGCACGTTTTCGGGATAGCATGAGTCGTCTAAATTCATGTACAATTCATTCCCATGTTTAGATTATAAATGGATTCTCATCATTGTATGCCTCTTAAAATATAGCTTTGCAATAAAAATACCTGCACGAATAATGAGGATCCACCCACAGCGTACGCTTCAAATTGATAGCGACGCGTCAGCGTAAAACATTGTACTGATAACAAACGACCAGACATCTGTTAGGATCCAATTACAGTCCGCCCCCGTGAATCTAACATTCGTTACCAATCCTTCTATCATACTACACGATAATGAGAGAAATGTGCTCTCAAAGTGCTATTATAATTTTGTGTACAACTTTTTCGTATATATCTTTATCGTGTGCTTCGATTGTGACATTAGTACCTAGTACAAGTTTAAAAGTACCAAGCAACTTTAAAGATGGCAAATTTCCATGCTCGAAAGGAACAGTGGTATTCCCTGAACATCTTTCAGGACTCGTTAGACTAGAAGGGGATATTTCTATACGTGAATTAATTTTGCCGGAGGATGGTGAAATTATTCTAAATGATGGAATTATTAAGTTTGGGGCTGATATAACCGATGCTAATTGTAGTCATGAAGGTAATGTTTATTATTTGGAGAAAGCTGATTTGAAATGGGGGCAACCAGATATTTGGAATTCGTCAAAATTCAATGATGCTACACCGCACGCAGAAAGATTACCATGTTTCGATGACGTTATTGAGTTTAATAGATATTTTCTAAGATCTTTATACCGACTTATTTTCCCCGATAAAACCCAGTTTGTGTCTGGAATAAAGATGTTTGGTTTAAACCTAGACACCCAGACTTTTAAGACGATTGGAATCGGACATCAAAGTTTGGCAAGAATGTTCATTTTGAATGCTTTTATGGATACTGGACTGATAGTTCAGGAGGAACAATGTCAAGTAAGAGCAGGTTGTACGTGTCAAAGAAATCCTGTAGAGGTTAGTTGCGAAACTGTATACTGTCCAGTACCAACGTGTGTTGATCCAATAAGGCCCGTCGGTCACTGTTGTGACATATGTGGAGGTGTAATGGCTTTTGATATCGACGAAAGCTTTGATCTAACAAATTTTAGAGAACTGGTTGATAATACAGTAAAAAGCTATAGTGCAGACAATCTAGTGTATCATATAGGTCGACTACATTCTGACAAAATTCAACTTGTCGCCGTTGAAAAGCAAAATTATGGAGGCCTAAGTGCACAATTGGTTTATGCTGTTAATCAACGGATGGACAAACATTGGGTTCAGGGTGCCAAACATATCGGCATTAGTGGAAGTCCTGTCGAGAAAGCCGGTTCACTCGGGAAGATATTTATTTCAATGTTATTTTTGGTAGTTGGCGTTATGGGCGGAATTTACCTTTTCTATTACAAACTGTCCGATATAGCTGACGTCAGGTTTCCGACCTTGCATCGTAGTCCACCGGGAGCTTTTTCAAGGTTTGAGACAAGGACCGATAGTGTTGTGTGTCTCACTCGTCGGGATTCCGATATTGGTGTTGAACGAGAGGCTAGTGTCAGCACAGCTTTTAGAAATCCCTTATATGACTCTACAAGACAAAGAATGAACGTTGACGATGCTGGTGACTGAAATATC
Organism: Udranomia eurus; assembly: GCA_018250275.1. NCBI lineage: Eukaryota > Metazoa > Arthropoda > Insecta > Lepidoptera > Hesperiidae > Udranomia > Udranomia eurus. The sequence continues at coordinate 10,177 of DWNJ01002618.1, forward strand.
AACGTATTCATAACATTCAATAATATTATTATTTAGTACTCATTATGTTGAATAACAATATCATAAGTGTATTATCTTCCTTGTTAGTATATTTACAGCTTAAATAAATAGCTTACCTTAATAATAAATAAAGTAATGCACCTTGTACATCTTACTTTTATTATAACCCCTGGAAATTTGAAACATAAATA
>DWNJ01002619.1:0-10366 GCA_018250275.1 Udranomia eurus
ATGTCGAATGTTTTCAAACCCCCAAATGGACTCCGACGAGGTTTAACGACTGTCATCTATCGAAACAACCGGGACCGACTGCTTAACGTGCCCTCCGAAGCACGGAAACACACATGAAAGTGCCACCATCGGTCAGACGCATCCAGTTACTGACCGCGCCCGACGTTGCTTAACTTGCGCGATCGCCTGCGATCTACACAAGCTGCGGGGCCATGCGCGCTTCAATACGAGGTGTGTTTTAATACATTTCGCTATATTTTGACTTGACACTGTTTAGCCACTGCTAATCGGTGAATTGGTAAATTGGCGGAGGTGTCCACCGTGCGTTAACTGCTTATTAGTAATTAGACACATAAAATTTTCGCCAGTAGAAGTAAAGTCTTTTCTCACGCAAACACCAAATATGAAGAGTTTACCATAATAAAAATTCTGCCCCTTTGGTGAGTGAATAATCTATACATATAAATAAGATTGAAGTGTCTGTCTGTGATTTCAAAGTAACTAGGTTTTTTCAATTGCAGTGTGTTGCAATTATTTTTACGATACTAATACCTAAAGAATAATTTTTAAAATTTCTGTATCTACGGAGTAATCTCTGGAACGGCTGAACCGATTTCTATGGAACTTTCACTGAAAGGAGGAGTTTATAGGGCAAGGCATAGGTTATCTTAAAATATAATCTGCAATCTGCGATCTGGACGGATCCAGTCGGATCCGACCAGATCGACGGGTATCGACGGAATTTCGGCCGGATTAAAAATGGTACCGGATTGCAATACCTAAACACTGGTCAAAAAAGATTTTGAAATTTCTGTCTGTATATTATCCAGCTTTCACGCAAAAACTACTGGTCGGATTTTGAATAAACTATTTTTGTTATATAACTATTCGTCCTCGCTTTAATATATTACTGAATATTAATCTAGTTCATAAGTTAACACAACAGTGAATCTCAGGCGGTACGAAGTGCGCCTGGTCAGCTAGTAAATAATAAAAACCACTATAAATATATAAATAGTCAAAAAATACAGCTAACAAGGGCTCGAACAAAAATACATAATGTGTCGTGTAATATAGTCGGTGGTGTGATCTTTATGAAAAGCAAGCTAGCAAATCTTAGCACGCGATCCTAGCAAATGTACACACAAAAATGGACACCAGACGAACCTACCGCGTTTCCAAGTATAACGCACGATGCGTAACGCCCCTGACGAACTCATTCAACGACCAGCATCACATAGCTCACCTAAAACACATTTCCCTGACGCGCATAGATGGACCGCCTCTATCGGTACGTCGACGCGAGTAGAGCAGGATCAGAACGCCTCCCACAAGCAAGCGCGCGCGCCGCCGTCACTCTGACCAAAGGCGCGGGTGGCGCGGCCGTACGACAAGTGCTAACCGAATGCGAACTTCCGAACACTGTGTGTGACTGTGTAGTGTTACGAATTTCAGTGCTACTTAATCTATCCCGCGGGTTCAGGTGGGTTTCCGATGTGCCTTATTCGTGTGTGTCCTTTTAACAGTGACAACGCGCCGAGACCAGTTCCAAACGCAGATACGCAGATACAACTCAGTCAATGTCGTGTCGTCGATATGTTTTGTGATTTGATGGCGATTTATCGAGTGCACGGTGTTTTTCCATGTCGATTGTCATGTTTGAGCTTAAGAGCTGCGGGTTTGGGGATAAATTGCACTGAAAACCCTTAAAATATGCCGATGGTGGCCTAATAAAAATGTGTTCAAAGTTTCTTTGTACGCACAAGTTAGATACTTAATGTTCGGCAACCAATAAGCAGTCTCCGTTTAAGATTTAAGTGACGTCATCTCGGTTGCGACAAAAACAGAAGTCGCAGAAAGCAGATAAGCTTTCTTCGTTGTAGAATCACACGGGAACAACGAAAACATGTAAGTCTGTGCAAAACATTAAACACAACAAAACATTGAACATGTGGGTGGGGACTATCGGGAGACCGGGTTCGAAACATATGTGGTGTCTAGCCCTCGGACAAGGTCGACGGGGGTGACGTCATTATTCATATGCTGGTACAGGACACGCGAGTGGCTAGTCCAGTCCACGGGATGTAGTATCGCGGATACTGTAATTGATAAACTGGCATTACGATGCAAAGTGTACAGAAATGGTCGGTGTACGTCCGGTCGAGTATAAAATATGTTTATGTGCAGACATTGAACCATGTAGCTTGCAAATGCACTGCGGTTCAGCGAATATGCGGTCGGCAAGCCTTAACACAAGTTGATAATCTCGGTTTACATTCGCCGTATAGACTTACAAGCTGAATGGTATCTTTGTTAAGTAGGTCTCGAGTGGCGAATATCATCGTGGTAGATACTATCGAATCGAATCAACGTACTGAATGTATTGAAGCAACTTCTTGAGTAGGTTGACACTTAATTATTATGATTAAAAACTAAAATCGGTAGTCTCTTTTGCGTCGTTATTATATACACATACTTACTACTCTGATTTACGCCGTAGAAAACTTGTTAATCAAAGAATAAGCTTTAAACTGTAATAGTGCACGACGAAGAAATTAAAATGAATTGACTCTATAACTATATCCCTTTTAAATTAGGTGCAACATACGCGTGAAATTTAAGATTAATAGATACTGCATCGAATAATAGACTTGTGGACCTCAATCCCATGCCTCGAGATGACCTTTAAGGCTTATGTAATATCAGGTACCCCATACTTATTGACAAGTGACTCAACCTTATTGAAAAGATTGAACAATTACATCTTTTACTACTCATTATTCCGTATATTGGACGTCTATCTTTAGTCATTACTTTTGTGAATACGCATTTAAGTGTTCGAATGAAATTTATCTACGTAAAAGATCTCTATAAGCAATAGACGTCGGGCTCGTATCAATCTTAATTAAAGAGAAAACAGTTCGAAAAGTAAATTTAATTAAAACTTCAAGTATATAATATTAAATTGTCCATATAGCTTAGTACACAAAAACGTTAATTAGCGTTTTTTCATACAAATGTGCTACCTACGATTTTAGTGAAAACAGATAATATTGTAATAACCTATTGCATCGACGGAAACTTTATTTCTCTTGCGCAATATTCGGCATTTCTCTGTTATGTCAATTTACGTGTGATGATTAGTTTCCCACGCTAAGCTGTTCACGGGGCGAAGAGGACTCGTTTGCAGTTTAACAACATGTGTGTAAACTAGACTGATACGTGTGTCGAATTCTAGACACAATCGTACGTTATACGTGGTTTCGAAGAACCCTCATTAAATGAAAACTTCTTTTCGCGTTTCAAGTTACAGTAATTGTTTGTAACTCTAACTTGGTACATCGTAGAATAAGAATCCATTTTGTGACTAACGTATTCAAAGTAGAATATTATGCAAGAGATTCAACCGAGTAGATTAATCTAATATTTATACAATATTCTCTCTGAATATCAAACTTCATATTTGGGTCCATTTTGGGTCATATTTTGCAACTTGGGAATATTTTTTTATCAATAACATAATTCTATATAAATAATGCCAAAACGTTATTAATTTGCCAATCTTGGAGGTATGGACAAGATGATGAATAACATTTCAAAAATATAACAAAATTTGCCATTTAATACCGACAGTGCGTAAGACATATTTGCATTCTCCAATGTACTACCCACTTTAAAATCATTATTAACAGAAACTATAATTTCATTTTTACAAATTACAAGTGTATCCTTATATCAACTTATCTTTTAAACTTCCAGCAGTAAACACACAAGCATTCTTCAATAATGCTGCATTCAATGGTAGGTTGCAACGTTACAGCTGACAGAAACATTGAAGTCCAAACTGTGTCAAGCGAAAAGAAGACTTCATTACGATGCCCTTCCATAATTATGAGCCAAAAACTGGTTATGAAAAAACGTATCTTGCCTTAACTGCAGTTCTTATGTTTCAACTCCGAATACGCATTAGCTTAATACGCCTCTATTCAGAAAATGCATCTTAAAATTCTTAAAGGAACTCACAACCTTGGAAGTACTTTGCATTCACTTTAGCAAGATCAAAGTTGTTGCTTAGTCCAATTGATATTCTCCTACGTTATACAATAGTATTTTATACTTACAAAGAAGTAAATTATCCCTACAAATATTATAAATGTGAATGTAAGTTGTTTGTTACGCTTTCACGCCAAAACTACTCAGGCGATTGTCATGAAACTTTGTACACATATTCTTAGACGTATTAAATGGGACATTGGATGTATTTTTATTTAAAAAAATGTAGTCGCAATATATTTTTATTGTGAATCATTTGTTTATCAACTGTCGCTATCTTAAAAGTACAAGTTAAAAATTGTCAGAAAAAGTATATTAATGACAGTGACAGCTCAAGTAAATATAGTCAGGGTTACAGAACGTCAAACTAAGATGTCAGATGTTAGAAAACAGTAATACGCTATCGATGCAAAGAAATGGGACATCATCAAAATCAATTTCCACTTTTGAACGAAAAGATAGAAAACCAATGTAACCTAGTAGCCTTTTATGAAGTTTAAAATCGTGTTTTCATTCGTACTTCATCGTTTCCGGGTGGGGACGTGGACGTGAACGTGGACGAGGATGGGGTCGGGAAAATTCCGAGGCGATACGAAGTGCGCTGGGTCACCTAGGATCTAATAAGTGCAAAAGTTTGATCACAAATAACAAACAAAAAGGTACTTTTGTTTATTCTATCAACATGTTTACCAATATGAAGAGTTCTGGTCACCGAGACACAAATATTGATGCAATGGTTGGCTAATGATGACTAAATGCGCCCACGTCCCAACTTGCGAGGCCAAATGAGGTACTAGCGAGGGCATAATATATACCTGGCATGTATCCTTCCAATTCTACATGGACTTCCGGCACAGTGGCCGACAAAGTAGAAAACGGGATCTTATTTAAATTAAGCCAAATTAGTAGAAATTCGGTTACCATATACATTACTAGGTGCTTGAGAATTAGCGTGGACAGTTGGTACTATAATTTTGGGCGACTCAATAAATTTAACTCAACATTGTCACTCAATTAACATAATCATGTGGGCCATGGAAACAAAGACGTGGTTGAATTACTGACAATTATTGTTTTAGTCATAGGCCGGTACGGTAAGTTTCTAATATGCATTGATGTACATAATGTTTATGTTAAAGTTTTTTCGTAAAATGGCGCAGCGCTCAAACAGCTGTAGATGACACCGCGGCTTTTGAATAGTTTCTCAAGATCTTAGAGTGCCTCTACACATGACTATTTGTATTTGCGAATTCGACATATTTGGTCGACCATCACCATGCGTGACAGTGTAGTTGCATCTGTCATATACAACCAACACCCAATAGCGAACATGAATAGCCATGTGAAGTGACGTTTATAGAAAATCCTACCAACATTAAACTTGAGCGAGTAAAATGTATACGGATCGCATAATTGATTGTCTTCTTAGTACCATCGAATGATATCAAATACGTTGCAAATGCAAGAAAAGTGAAAACGTTGGAAACAAAAAAGCAACGAACAAATTCTTGAGAAACAAACAAACAGACAAAATGGAGACGAACGAACTGGTGTCCCAGTCTGGCGTCGGATATTTTGAGAGATTGCAAACAATACAAAACGAGCACCATACGGCCCGCAATAACATCGGATGTCCATCGTGCGTAACGAACGGAAAGTAGGTATAAATGTAGCGATCGTTGTAAAAACTGCTAATCACAAACGCGGAGACCGCGCCGCACCGGAGAATCGAAATAGAAACTCAAAAACAGCAGGGCTCTTACCAGTGCTTCGGGGTGTCGTAAATGAGCTTGCATTTAGCGTGAATCTTTATGAGCCATTAAGTGAACAGGCACTGGATACTTCGATCGAACGGATCAAGCTCTGACGTAGTGTAATGAAACGACAAGCGTAAACAGACTAAACGTTAGGTTGAGCATCATAAACAAATAAAACGCATCTTGATATGTACAAGAGTTGATAGACGTTTCTCGTAAAATATTTTAGGCGCTACAAGAATTGTCCAATAGGTTGTTGTTATATCAAAGATCAAAAGATGCAGACCTATCTTTCAATTATTTAAAAACGTATTTATAAAGTGTTAAAAGTTAGCGCTAATACGAGCGTCGACGTAATCGGATATCAAAATTGACGTCATTTTAATAATGCCTTCGTTAGTATTACTAAAAGACTACCTACATTCGGTAAGAAAATTCTAATTGTTAAACATTTTAAAGAAGCGAAAATTTAAACTTACATCACACCTCCACGGAACAGAAAGCGACTGCTTACATATACATATTATTTTGTTCAGCGTCGAGGAAAGTAGAAAACCGTCTCGCTTCTAGAGCAAAGCAAATTAAGCACGATGTTGACAAAAAGCGCCAACCATAGAAATAGGAAAAGTTAATAGAACGGCAAAAAGTAATGTTTTGTATCGAGACCGATGTAACCTGTGGCCTCCCACTACTCTGCCTGCCCTTTTAAGTCATAATAATAATAAATAAAGAGCATTTTTTCATAATTTTGAAAAATCGTTATTTGGTAGATGTGTTCACATGACGACCCGTATGGCGCAATGGTCTCCATGCCGGACTGCCGTTCGATGGGTCCTGGGTTTGATTCCCAGCGAGGCAGAAATTTTGATAATGAGTTTAAATTTCTGTTCTTGGTCTGCTACTAGCATGTAATTACAAACTAGTAATTTTGTTAACCCCTCCAGCTAAGCTCAAAGCCTTGTGCAAAGAGTGGGTTCACGTCAATAGCTCAATGGTAGAGTGAGGATCGAACCCACGACCATCGCAAGACCACACCCAGACACACTACCCATTGGGCTATTGCCGCTTTAATGAGTAATATGTATTATAGTAGTATTGGTTTGTGATTATTATTTTATTTTGTTTGTATTATTTTACTTCGATTAGTATTCCTATCTAACAAACGAATTATAATAATATTTATTGTTATACCGTTGAGAATAAAATGTAACAAAATACAAAGAAAAACGTCTTATGAAGTCAGGTACTCGGTGAGATTTGTGAGATCAATGCCAGAGCGCCTCGATACACCCTTGTGTCTGACCTACCCTTACGTAATTTAAATTGATGTAGGTACCGTGATTTCATTTACGTCCTGATTTTCTTGCGGTTCGTGTGTTCGGCATTGGCGGGAGGGCGAAGCTATAATAGATATACGTTGCTATGTAACAGTATGCTCGTATAATTCTCACAGGTAAACAGAATGGCGGGATTTTACGGAAGGCACGTTAGAATCGAAGTTTTCGACATCAATAGTTCGATTGACGAGGTGTTTACCTCTAATTATTTAAACATTAAATTACCCTCTAATTATTTAAACATTAAATTAACCTTAACCTTTTTATTAAATCAATATCACATGATTTTTAGTTCTTTTACGGTAATGTAATCAAACTGAGAATTATGGTTGTCTTAACCATTACTCAGCTTACTACTCAGTGAAGCTCGTATTGTTGATAAATTCAATGATACGAGGATGATCCCTGTTTTAAAAAAAACTTTCTACAAAATAATAGTAGTGATCCTGTGAAGTTTGGTAGCGATCAGATCAACAGACTATTTTGCATCATATACGTTGTGACTCTGCTATTGTTTTCATTAGCCACATTATTTTGACAAGTGCGTCAGTTTCATTTGACAGGGACTCGAAAATGATTCTGAGGCGATACGAAGAGCACCGGGTCAGCTAGTGTATGGATAATAGCAGTGTTCGTTCTGCTGTGTTCTGGTTTGATGGTATGGTCTGATATGGTAGAAGCGGTTAATTTAGTCAGGAACCGCTTAAGTGCTTGAGCTTCTGTTGTCTACTTCTGACTTAACTTACATCCTGTCTCGGTTTGATTACAATATGTCAATGTACCATTAGATGGACTGTATTCGCGATAGTTACCTCAATATCGTAAACAGTCGACGAATCAAGAAGTGATTTCAAAACAAGCCAACAACAACTTTAACGGTTCATCCGGATGCACCAACGCCATACCTATTTCTGCCTTATAACAGCAGTATTCTCGTGTTGTGGTCGACCTAACCAAGAACTTCGATCTTGTCTTGGAATGATTACAGATGTCCATGGGCGGCAGTAACCGCCTACCATCAGGTGGACGCTTATCAGCAGATATAATATGTATTCAATAGTGGTGTGTAATACCTATTCTACAACTAGTACAACCTTCGTGGACACGTGTTTTTGAAGAGGACAATGTATGAGAGGCCGATCGGAGATGGAAGATAGACGAACACGACATGTAGATTTGTATTGATGTAGATTTGATGTAAAACTATAAAACCGTAATAAAATGTATATTTCTAAAAGCGTGTTTTATTTAATTTTAATTTTATATATACATTTTAGCTATTCAATGGTAATGCTATTTCAATTATGGCACGCAACAATGCCTTTTTCTTCTTTTTGACGGAGGGTAAATCTCCCAAAGAAACTGTCTGTGAGGGGAGAGACCGGAATATATAAGATGACAACGAACATAATGACATTTGGGTGTCTTCTCAGAAGGTCATGGTTCGAATGCCAGGCACGCATTCGTGATTTTTCGTTATGTGCGCATTAGAACACAATTATCGCTTCATAATATACATCGCGGGGCAGCCTGCATGCCTGAGTTGGATCATATTTAATCTTGTCTAACAAGGACAAAATTATTGATTCTCTAAGAGCCTAGTATTCCGTGCATTTGTAATAATGGAAGTATGGAATGTTATATATTATTCATTGTTTTATTAAACTTTGGCTTTTTTGTACAGTTAAAAAAATATTTCACCGTTTCACTTACTTAATTTTCGGTCAGTAGTTATTCGATCTAAGGAATATATTGACCATTGAAGTTACAGCTCACCCAATGTTATATGTTAATGGTCCTACACAACAACGAGAATATCTACGGTACAGAGTAAGAAACAATGATCAGTTTGTGCCCGACCTACCCTATAAAAAGTCTTCAAAGCGTAAATTGGAGCAGTAAAATACAAACTGGAACACAGTAGCAATGGTTGTTGAATCTTGCATCATGTCTACCTAAACAAGACAACTAGAAAATCGGTACTATAGAATAAGAAGCAACGATCAGTTTGTGCGCGACCTACCCTACTGCGCTATCGAACTTGAAATTCTTGCGGTTTAGAAATCGGACGTGGTGGGCGCATTTCGATAACGAGTTTGTTTTGCCTCGTACAATTTCCTAGTGCATTACACATATAACATTATTATAAACAATATATTCACGCGTTGGCTAAACTAAAAGCGGTTACAATATAATTGTTAGTTATGAATAATTCATTAACTATAAGAAATGTGACGGAATTTGTTGAATAACAAACAAATTGCAACATACTTTAGTTTGTAACCAATTTAGGTATTTATCAAGTTTCAACAAGACGTTTGTTATCTTATACCTTATTCTTTTTTTTATTAACTTGATATACCTAAACTAATTTTCTTATTCATATGAATGAAAGGAACATACATTTCTGCAGATAGAGGTCGCAATGTTACTAGATGGCACAGGCATCTGGCTTTTCTTAGCTCTACTCGCTTACGAAGATAATAGATATAGTTAGAAATCGCAGAAATATGTATTATACTTAACATCCTGCACATTAATTCTAAAAAGGCCCCTCAACTGTACTTGCACTTCTTCTCTTCGCTAATTCTGTCATACAATGAAGTGAGAACTTTATGAAATTTCCTTCGTTTCTATGACTCGACACTGGCCACAATTTAATTAAGTTTTTTTACTAGTACCGTACCAATACCGTATGTAGGAATGATACTTAGAAACTATTAAAACAACTTTTTAAATCCACTTTAAACTTAGCTTTTTTCTTGCTGGAAATACTAAAAAGTCTACTATTTCCAGGATTAACTGTTTACTAAAGAAAGCTTAGTTTATCTACCTATGCAATAATTTCAGAGACACTATCCTGGTGTTTTATGCTTTAAGAAAAAAGAAAAATATTATTATAGTATTCTATCATAGTTCATTGAATTCACAAACGATTTTGCGCTCTGTTTACGTGCATTTTTATAAGTTCAGCGTTAATATTAAAAATAATATTGAGTCTATTTTCATTTATTTTTTTATTGTAATTCATTGATACCTTAACAGTCTCTATTCAATTTTATTTAATCATCAGCGCTCAGACTAAAAAAAGAGTTAAAAATATGCAGTTTACAATCAGTAAAATAATTTTCAGAACAGAATCGAAAATGTAATTCAAAGATTCAACAATTGATAGTCTGAATTATTTTTAGATTTATTTTTTATTGGTACTTACAGAAC
>DWNJ01002620.1:0-10363 GCA_018250275.1 Udranomia eurus
ACGCATTTGTGGTCGACCTAAGAAAGAACTTCCAATTTGTCTTGGGTTGATTACAGATGTCCATGGGCGGCAGTTACCGCTTACCATCAGTGTACTGCATGCTCGTTTGCAATTTCTAAGCAATAAAAAAAAAACAAAAAAACCAAATGTGTTGTATTACGCTCTGTGTGCCCAGCTTTAGTTATAATACGTGCTTAGTACCTCGCAAGACAATGTTTGTCCTATCAGCCACCATGAGTTACTCCGCATCGAGCCCAGCTATCTGTTGCCCTCAATCGCTCTCAGGGTCGTGAGATTAGGACAATAAATTCCACAATCGGAATGTTTACAAAGTTCAATGTAACGTTCTCAATCTGAATATTGGACGGCAATAAACATTAATTTTATATAATATATTCATAGACCTTAAACAGGGCTGAATAACTTCAAATAGTAGGGCGTGTCACTTTTGAGTACTAGGATATCGCTTTCATTTTAAGGCTGGCATGGAACTATTTGTCATGGAACAGAAACAGAATGCAAACAATAAAAAAATCATTAACTAAGTTATGTTAACTGAACTGAGCCAAAAAAACCAAAAACGAAAAATTACTACAAAATAGAAATAAAGATGGAATATAAATAATTGGCAGATTACTTTGTTAGTGGTAGAGAATACTAGATTCAAATCACAGCATAGAATCAATGATCTAATTTGAGTATCTACGTACTTTAGCTGATTGAACTCTTCCTCGATCAACGCTACAAAAGCTGTTCCATTCATGGCGAATTGCAAGTTGAACTCTTTCTAAATTCAAATTACGGCATATATTATCAATGAACTAATTTGATTACGGCATACCTGAGGCGCTCGCTGATTGAACTCTTCCTCGGTCAACGCTACAAGGGCTGCTCCATCCATAGCGAAGTACTCCGCTGGCACCATCGGTAAGTTGAAGTGTTGCAGAGTGAACATCACCCACGCTTTCACGTCCGCTGTGCTCCAGAGCATTGGATCTGTAACAAGAACGAAAGATATGTAGGTTTCTACCAATTTTACCCATTCTTTCGATGTACCTAGGTAACCCAAACAAGCAGCATAAAAGGTCACCGTGGTTTTTAGTGGGTGGAAATCCCACATAAGTTGGCATCGCTATTGGGTACCTTTGAAAGGTTTCCCCGCGTGAAACGTTAGCTAGCAATTGGACACCACTGTTCGAGCGACGAGCTTAGAGATAGAAGTATAGTAATTTGTGATCAACACCTATTATACTTGGAGTTTCAGCTTAACATGGCGTATATTTCTAAGAAGCTATGGTAAATTAAATTTTAAGTATATTGTTTAAAGCGAAACAAAGTTTGCATTACCTTTTCCTTACTTGCTATTTTTTGCTCAATTAATTTTATGAAACATAATTACTACGAATTTACATCACAAGCGTTATATGATCAGAAACGCCGAAAAATGGTCGATGTTGCCATATCAACGGTATATTTTTTGTACAATTTTACAGATGCAAAAAACAATAAAACGAGTGATTAACGCCACTGATCATCAATAGCTGTATAAATAAATGCCTTGAACGTTGCGTAAGCATCCATTCTGGTGAGGTTCTCGGAAGCCATTTATATTTTTAATAGCTTAAGCAGCACTAACGTGATATCTACGCGGAGAACTTTTTTTCATCATCTTACGATCTTAGTGACGTCATACATGATACTGACAACTGATAGTTGTAGTAGATGTCGACACTACAATACAATGTTCGGGCGGTTAGACATCGTGTAAGAATGCCTTGGTTATGCATCGAAGGTTACATTCTTTGGCGAGTTCAACCGAAGTTATAAATTTGATTTTATGATATGTATGTGATATGAAAATAGCTTTTCCAAGACTTATAAGCATACTAAGAAAATATGTTCAGACCTAGTTAGTGTACCTAATTTTAGACCTTCGATTGGAATCAACTCTTTTTGTTTGAAATGATAACGTACTGGCCTATCTTGTACCGATCAGTATTCTTTCCTTACATATCAAGTGGAAAAATTACGCATACTTATACTATATTTTAGACATATTTGACCGAGGCGTTCCAACTTAGTTCTCAGGGGTAAAAACGTATTTATGGCCGATCTAAGGAAGAACTTCGATCCTCTCTTGGGTTGACTACAGATGGCCATGGGCTGCAGTGACGTTTTACCATCAGGTGGGCTGCATGCACGTTCGCTACCTCCCAGTCATAAAAAAAGACAGTGCTATAAGACTAACCTGGCGATATTCCTAATACGGTGCAGGTGTTGTCCACATCCCTTTTTGATTGCTCGATAGCCATAGACAGAACTCGGTCTATGTCTGGTGCGACTAAAGCCTCGTCTCCTGTGCCGCTTGCGCCTCCACTGCTTTCCTCCATTTTGACACTTCCCAACTCCACCAGAGGGATTGGTCTGAGATTCAAACGTTTTTGGAATGACGTGTCCTCTAGCGCAGATCGGAGAAGAATGTGGTCTCTCGGCTCTTCGATCTCAACCTTGGGTGTGATGTAGCTGTGTTGAACGCTTTCTTGCAGAATTTGGTTCTCTTTCAGGAGTTCCTCGATGTCAATATACTCGTCGTGTTGTGGCACCGGCGAGGAGTATTGGTGCTGGCTTCCATAAGACACGCAAGAGCCTGATGGCGAAAGAGGGTAGGGAGACGCGAAGCCAGGCACGGAAAGTCTGTTTGGTTCTTCCTTGATGAAAACTGGCGAGTAAACCAGTGAGTTGTAGGGGGAGGATGGTTGCAGCGCCACTGTGGGGATCGACCCTTCGTCTGATGATGGAGAAGGTGTGGGGTAACCCTCGAATTCGTACAGGCGTTCAAGGAAGTTGTTGTCTTCTGGATAGGGCGGTGGTGGTTTTGTGTGTGTGGGTGGGGAGTGCAGCATCTGTTCTGGGGGAGAAGCGGCGCCTAGGAGACGCAGTAGATGGTGGATGTCTGACGGGGATGCTGGGACAGCTCGCTCTCCCTGGGAAGCCGATGGTGGGCTGCACCCGGACCTGGGCACCGTTTGTGGCATCTGTGGACAAAATAGACAGAATTAAGAATCAGGTTTTCAAAGTGGAAACTCCACATAAGGCAAACTAATCTCATTTAGAATCATCCAAAATCGAGAATCAAATTATATATGAGGCCTTAGGTCAATTAATCTACGACTCATGCCATATACATGTGTGTATGTGTCAGTAAACGCAACGAAGCATAAAAGTCCTTTCACACGTATTACCAGAGCAGTCGTATTGAACTCATGTTTTACTTACAAAGACGTAATACCGTAGTTGTTGCAAAATAAAAAACATTGCGACGTGAATGATTTATTCGATTGAATGAAGACACGCAAAGGCATTACAATTACACGAATATTTGCTAGCAGATCGACAGGTTTATGGTCATGTTTACGCACGGTGCTTCGGCAGCCGTCAAAAGTGAATAAATATTAGTTTTTCCATTAATGCGTAGGTATGTGGCTTACTAAGTCATGAGAATGATGAAGATGTTAGACGTCAAGTTTTTGTCTATCCCATCCAAGTTGTATTACAAATACGTCAAAAGTTTGTATATCTGTTTAGTCTGACGTTCGTTACTGAATTATAAAAGTAGTCGTTTGAACGGGTGATAATTTATATTCCGCTACGATTCCGGTCATTTCGTTTATGATATTTGTAGATTTTTTTTGTAATAACTTATCTCTATAGATAATCTTTTTTTATCTTTGTAACAACGAGCATGTCAATGCTAGTAACTATTGACCTTCAGTTATATTGATGGAACTAGACCTAACTCTAGAGTAAAAACCACTAAGTAGGCACTAAGTCATATGGTATCCGCTCAACTTTCTTGGAAAATTGTCCACAACACACACGATAGCTTGGTATTCCCATTGTCAATCAATATGCAAATGACGTTGCATTAATATAATTGCATTAATCTCATCGAATATTCCATTATGATGATGTATCTCACTATTAGAATAATCCAAAGGTCCTTTTCTAGAGCAAGGATAACGGGTAGGCGCATGTCCGTTAGACCTACAAAATATAACACGACACCATATTTAAATAATCAATAAATCATTTAATTATTTATACATCACTTTTTACTCCAAACATGTTTTTACACCATGAGTGAGTTTATTACTGCATATACTTTATTAAATTCTGAACAAAATAGATGGGAGTAGATTACAAGCATTTAGTTTTTATAGGAGGCTGAGAAATAATAAAACATTTGTCTTGCTTCTTACAAAAAAGTATACTGATGTAGTATTATTAACCAAATTTAATGCTAAATTGATAAATTTTCTTCTACATAGGTATCTTTTAGTTATTTTCCTTAATACTAACTTTTCTTCAGGATGTTACTAAATTTATCATTCCATAACATGACACATTGCTCCTAACTTGACTTTCAGTAACTAAACGTGGGGAATCCGAGTTTTGAGATCTTTTTTTACACGGACAATTCGAGTATTTGATTTAATAACTGTAATTCAATTAATAATTAATATTTCTAGCTAAGTAATGTTCATGCGTACATGACATTTAAAACCCAACGGCTTCGTTATCTGTAGCTTCAATTTGATATTATTTACTGAAAATTAAATACTGGAAATCGGTCATCGTCCACTTACGTCATACCCAGTACTGACGAAAAGCCAGATGTCTCAAACACAACATTCACTCCAGTTTCATGTTTTGTTTGTTTATGCAAACGTCAAACAGTTCTAAACTTAGTACTGAGTAATCGTGGCTGAAATTGAAGCTATTTTTTAAATATTACAATATATAAACAACTTAATAAAAAAACGGTGAGAACGCTGAAAAATCAGATGAATTTGAAAAGATTCGTAGCTGATAATGGAATTTGAATAAATAATCTCTTAGGTTCTTTGTTGCGGTATATATTATATAATCAAATGTACCACACATAGTAAAAAAAATTAATTAAAACATTATTTCCACAACCATCATCCACATCAATCATCGATGTACCGAAAAAGCCACTCATATAAATATTTGACATTAATATCATTTTCCATGTATATATTTCTTACAATATCTTTGGAGCAAATACTGTTTCCTGTATCGGTCCAAATACCAGTTACCAATTTTACGTCCTCATAGTTTCCTCACAACATTCACCGAGTTGTCACTAATTGAAACTAAAAAAAAAGAAAAATAACGAAATATAACTCACTCTAAGCAATGACAGACCCATCTTTAAGAACGCTGAAGACTTACTGAGTAGCAGCATTTCTCATGAAAACCTATGTGGTTATACCGGTCGGTCCAGATAATCAAGTATCAACCTCGGACTTGCATGCTTATTAATTTTTTCCTCCAAAGAACAATGTATTTCTCACGTTACATCTTGATAATTGCTTGTACTAGTCGCACCAGTGTCAGTGGGAATATTCATGCGAGAACCGAGTTCATAAGCCAGTTCTATCGATTGTTTGTTTCTTTGGTGCCCCAATTCTATTATTTGGTTTGTAAACCTTTGGTTTGTAAAAATAAAACATTTTTCTTAACGTAATCTATTTACGTTGAGAAAAAATGTTTTATTTTTACTTACTTTATTTAACTTTAGTGTGTGATACACTCTCTTATAAAGAGATTATAATTACACCGCTTACAAGGGCAAATTTAAATGAATAAATCAATACTACTGTAAAATATATCGAGGATTCACGGGCTATTTGTATTAAATGACCCTTTTAAATACAATTAAAATATATGTGTAATTGTATTTAATTCTGGATCACTGTTAATTCTGTCTTACATCAGCAGCGAGCTCCCATGATCTCGTTTAAAGGTAAAGTCTCGGTTTAAGAGGCGTTCCAACTTAGTTCTCAAGCGTAGCTAATAAAAGACTATTCCACAACGTTGATCCGGTCTGAGATTTAAAAATACTTAATACTAAATTGACATTTAATTAATCTGACTCAAGTAATATGACTGACTCACATCACTATTATCAAATATTTATAGCCGGTGACCACAAAATCGTTCTCAGCTAATTGGAATGAACACGGAAACTTAGACAGAATTCCTAGCATACTTGACAAAATCTAAAAAAATATAACCATGAATATCCGGGCCATATATAGTCTATTAGTTTTTGTTTCAAATCTTTGCCGACGAATCTGACTGAGCATGCGTTTGAATATATGAATAAATCTAGTAGTCTTACACCAAATATGCGGAAACGTCCACAACGAATGATCGCAGATCGATTGACATGAGTGGCAACGAATTTCATTACATACTGCTTGGTTTACATGTCGTGACAAACATCACACCCGACACGTTGGTCCGTAGAAGTCCTTTTTTTGGGGTAGTATGACATTGGGAAACGACCATGGAGTTTACCGGGTGGTAAGTGGTCGGAGGAGCGTGGCGGAGTATACTCCAGGCCTTCCCCAGTGTGGGAAGAGTCCTGTGCCCAGCAGTGGGACATAAAAGGGTTTCGACCGTTAGGAACACCTCAGTTAAGTTAACGTGTTTTCAGATTAGTCAATGAAATTAGTTTTCAGCTAAATTTAGCTAATTAGAATTACTTGCTTGCCGCGTTACGTACGTGATACCATGTATAGATTGTATTTACAGGATTGGTAAATCCCAAAAATACGTATGCATAACTTGTTTCAGTACTGACGTGGGTACAGCAAAAAGTTCGTTAATTCAGAATAAGATATGTTATCGATAACGAATACAATGGAGTTACGTGCAACGGAGATTGTGATTCGTCTTTAGTCGCCTTACTATCAGTTTGAGTCACGTTGGTACAAATTACTGCGAAACCAATAGTCGACGACCCGCAATGGTCACCACGCTGACCTGGGTTCGATTCCCAGCGAGGCAGAAATTTGGATGATGAGTTTAAAGTACAGTTCTCGGTCTGGATGGTTGTGTTGTTGTCCATGGCACCCACGACACAGGGAATCCTAGTGTGGGGCTATGTGTGAGTGCGAAAGCGTTAATTTTAATTTTGACATGTCAAAATTAAAATGTCACTCTTTTGCAAGAAAGACGTTTTAACTTGAAACAAATATTTTTCTGAACAGCTCCCGAAATTCATTTCAATTCAAATTCTTGTTGTTGTTTTTGCCTGTCAAAATCTATATCTATTCTATACATATACATTATAATAAATCTGTAAGTAATCGCTATCTGTACATGGAAGATATATAAGAGAAGTCCATTTTATGGGTCTTTATTTAAAGAATAGAACCCAAAAAATGCTTTAGAACTTGTGTCTGTTTGTCTGTGTGCACGCTAATCTCAGAAACGGCTATTTGAATGCGGTGTTCACTGATGTATTGTTGTAAGCTTCACTTAACATTGTTTGTTTCATAAAAATCGGTTCATAAAAACAAATGTCGTGGGACCGGAACCGGGAGGCGTTACGAAGTGCGCCGGATCAGCTAGTAACAAATAAATATCTGGTAATAACATTTAGTCACCTAACATGGGGTGTAATTAGTCTTGAAATTGGGGTATAACAATAGAAGATATTGGTGTAGCCTACACCGTTTAAATACACACTGTATTACATTGCTATAAGGTTTAAATTCGCCCGCACGAGATCAAACTATTGCTTGTGATGGAGGCGATGATATAATTGTGACATAACTGTGTTGAAGGAAACTAAATGATTAATTACAACTGATTATTTAAGACCTCGACACTTAAAAGATGTGGTACAAATGTCACTTCAAAAGTGGTGTTTAAAAGCAGGATGGATACGAAATAAAACCTACATATATACACTATTGTGTATAGAAGTGATACTATTATGATTTTAACTGGATTTTATAGATTTTCTCGAAAGACAAAAGACGTTCTCATTATTTTACGACGCCAATGCATGGATATAGAACAACCAAATTGTATTGTTTATATACATGTAGTTTTTTATGACTGGGAGGTAGCAAACAGTCCACTGGTGGTAAGTGGTTACTGACGCCCAGGGACGTCTGTAATCAAGACCGAGACAGGATCTAAGTTATTTCTTAGGTATTTCTTACGTACAAATGAGTTGCTCTGAGGACTAAGTTGGAACGCCTCGGTTAAGTATGTCTCCCTGTCCACACACTTCAAACCCACACAGCAGCAAGAACACTGGTGTTATAAGACAGAAATAGGTGTGTCAAGCAGTAGAATAACCAAACAATAGACTCACATTAACCTTAACACGTTCGCGTTTAGAAAAAAAAATGCTAAGGTAACGCAGACGCATGTTCAGCGTGACCAGACAGATCGATGTGTTACAATTCCGGCATAGCCTTGGGGTTTCTACAAAAGAACTCTACTGGAGTCATTGCTTCCTGGTACAACGCAACTGTCACTCTTACTTCTATTGAAATAAAGCGCAGTTTCGCATCAAACTCCTTTCATTTGGCAGCGAAATAGTTAAACGATAACGTCAATTCGCGTCTCGGTCAATTATTGATGAATAAATAAATAATATTAAGAGACGCCTAAAATACATTTCAGGTTGTACACAGAATACTTTATTCTAAGGAAATACTTAGAAGAAAAATGTTACGAAAACCATGTTTATGACAGCTGTCATACTAATCATACCCATTATTTAAACTAGCTGACCCGGCGCACTCCGTACCGCCACGGAATCATGTTCTCAGGGCCAGCCCTGTCCCTGCCCAGTACTCGTCTTTTTCATAACCTATATGTTGCCGAGGACTAATAGTTGTATAACAAAAAAGTTTAATCAAAAACGTCAATAGATTTGAGTGAAAGCCGGGCAATAGACAGACAGACAAACATTTTCAAAATGTTTTTTTTGGCTTGTGTTCCTTATATGAGGACTTAGGGGTATTTTGTTCGTTTTTATTCAATCTACAGAATGTTACCCTTCTAACGGTAATATTTATAGATTAAGGAAGTTAAAAGGCTCATTAAACGTCAACTAGTGATGTATGTATATACAAAACATGTAAACCTTAGTAACTGTCTAGTAATTAATATAACGTCTATCTATGGTAGCGCATTGAATTACGTGCGGTATTGCTACAAATGATTCCGCATTGTAACAAAACACGTATTCTGAGCATAATTGAAGGGTTCTTAACCATTGAAATATGACTCTGATCGAATTTTACTCATTCCAGAATAATATTTTTCTGTACAAAAGGTGCCTTTTAACCAGATGTATATCCTTTTGGTACTGTTGACAATGTGTGGTGACAAAAAAAAAATTATGATCATCATTTGAGTACTTAAAATGTAACAAACAAACGCACTTTCGCATTTACAATAAGTTCAGATAAAGTAGATGTAAAGATGTAAGAATCTCAATGGAGTTGTAACACAAAAATAACGTGGAAAGGACGTACACATATCTTTGCATAATACAACAATAACGACTCGAGCCTTGTTACGATGTCTCAGTGAGATTAACACAAATTGTCCATTAGTTTCTATAGTACTCCCATGTGGTTTGAAATATAACTGGCCGTACACACTAAAAGCGACCGTAACGTAATGGAATAAGGACCAATTAGGCTCGAGGCATATACACAGTTAGTAGTCATCTCGGTTGACAACCAAATTTGTATAGTTTCGCATAACATTATGCTCAACGCGTCTTTGTTACAAGCTAAAAATGTTACACAAAATATTCGGAAATCCGCTTTTCGACATATATACGTGTTAGACTAAACGGTGTATAAAAGAACTTGTATACATATACCTTGATTCGACGGTAACATATAATCGCGAGTTCAATACCGCAAATTATTGTTTAACTGCCCGAGCAAATTGACTCAACACATTCTTGATACAACACCACAGACGATGACGTAAATGTATAAGAAATACCACAAAAATCTAACTGGTTCTCAGGTTATAACTATAAAAATTATAGCGTAAATGCCATTGGCTTATAAATATAACATATACGGTATGTATATATGCATATACAGATAACACAGCCGCGGTTGGTCAACCAAATGTATAATAATCTCAGCGAGTGCCAAACTAACAAAAACTGGATAAGGTGAACCCGAGTAACCTCAGTCCAGACCAACGCCAGATTAAGCACCACAATCATACCAACTAACCTAATAGGACTCACTTGCGAATCGTACAGCAACGTCCAACGAAAGGTCACTTGAAATAAGCAAAATCCTCACTCACTCAAAACGTCAGCTGTCAGGGTTGATGTACCTACGAGTATGACGTTGGGTTCATGTTTAGCGCGGTAATGTACTGACCGAATGTAACGTTGCTATGTTTTTTGGTCCATGTTTGCGTGTGCGCCGCTAGTAGATCACAATACCACTGAGCCGTGCGCTCGCGCACACCGCCTAAGTCGGTATCACTG
>DWNJ01002621.1:0-10362 GCA_018250275.1 Udranomia eurus
ATGTCTCCCTATACCCCTTCAAACCAGAACACAGCAGCAAGAACACTGTTGGTATAAGGCAGAAATAGGTGTGGCGGTGGTGCCTCCGGAGTCGAACCGTAAGGGGTTCTACTACGAAAATACGTTGAGACACTGTAAACGAATTGGAAATACATATCTGTTATGGAGATAGTGAGAGTGAGTAACAGGCGTTGGTAATTTAGAAGTTTAATAAAGTTTCATGACATACAATAAACTATTGTTTCTAATTGAAAACAGTATAAAAATCCTGTATTGTATATCCTCTTATTCCTATTCGTAAGTTTAAATTAATTATATTAAGTAAATATCGGTCCTAAATTTGAACTTTGAAAGAAACTTCATTGTAACGTTTCACATTCCTCGTTATTCCGAAACAAAAAGGAGCTCATTCTTACCGAACAAAGAGTTTATTATAGTCTCATAATACTTAGATTTGAATAAAGAAACCCACACAACGGTTGCCTTTGTTTTAATTTTCAGCCGACTTCTAAAATGCAGGACTCTTGGTTTAACCGTTTAGCGTCTGTCTGAAACTGTATATTTTATAATACAAATTATGTTGGTAGGTAAGTTGGTAGATTTCATTTTCGTTTCAAGTTGTTACTTGTACGTAACAAGTAACGTGAAATGATATTTATATTTTTTTGGAACTAAGCATTTGTAGCCGTATACTGGTTCAGAATTAGATGTGCAAAATGTAAACTTAAGTGTTACCAGAATCAAAACATACGTTTCTGATACTAGATTCCTATTTTTGACGATAATAGATTAACACGACGATATTAAAATAATAATCTAAATAAATTAAAATCAATTCACATTTTTCGATTTATATTTCTACTTAAGTTCGTTCTATACACTTATAATAATAAAATACAAAGTTTACGGTATAAAAGTAAAATGTATAATAATGGTAACGCAACCGGGATCTAAAACATTTTTAGGACCACGGATTTTGACTACTAGTACTACCTTATTCGCGATCGTGGTTGAAATCAAATGTTCTCTTGTTTTCATAGTGCGTTTCTTAATTGTGTGTCGAGTACAGTACAGTTAAATGTTTTGTTTATTGTTAAGTTATCAAAGTTTTTGACTGTTGTTATTTTGTTATAATATATTGTCATTTGAAAATAAAAGGTTTGTCATACCTGTAATCATATTTTGATAATGACATTTCTTTGTTTACATGTTAAACACCTAATTCTGAACCAGAATTTAGTATGGCTAACCCATATTTCCCTAGAATAGTAAGTCGTCTATGAGTCCGGTTACTTTGCGATTAGTAGACTGATACATTGTACGTGATTATACTACTACAACTATACTTAATATGAGTTTGTTCAATTCCTCCATCATTCAATATTTTGTTATACAGTATATTACTTTATTAAAATTATTTATTTAACTTACTAACTTTTACTAAAAAAAAAAAATCACTTTTTAAGTACCACTATTTCTTATATCTTTATTCTTACGATATTCTAATAAAAGTCCTTTTATCACATAATTTATATGTACATAAAGTTTTATACAGTGGTACTAAAGTTTGCTCGTTTTCGTAATCCAGGCCAATTCACCAATTTGTAAACTATCACGAACCTTTTTACAAGAAAAAAATAAACCCAAATTCATTCCAAAACGTACTCGTATCTGACAAAACGTGTTTCAGCCACGAGAATATTCCAACTCACCCCAGATGCTTTCACTGGCGAACAAATGGATTTTTTCCATCTAGCTATCGCGCAGACTTCTTTCATACATGTAGCACGTTTCATAGCATAGACATCTAACAAAGTTCCCACGGGAAAAGTTTGTATTCACCATAGAAAAGAGAAGTAAACAGAATGGCAATGTGGGCGGGACAGGCGCCATATGCCTAAGACGCATAATATGCACTAATTCTCAAATCATTCAGTCCCTGGCGGGTATCACAGTGAGCACATCTAAAATACCATTAAAAATTCTTCACCAGAAAGGTGCCTTCATACACAACTATTAAGTATTAGATGACCCGGCGAACTTCGTACCGCCTGAGAATCAATTTTGTGTTAACTTCAACTAGAATAATATTCAGTAATTTTATTAATAATAAATTACAGACCATATGTTGCCGAGGACTTAAACCTATATAACAAAAAAAGTTTCATTAAAAACCCAGTCCAGTAGTTTTTGCTCGAAAGCTAGACAACAGACAGACAGACAAAAATTTCAAAATGTTTTTTTTGCTTGTGTTACTTATATGGAAACCCCGACGGGTATTTTTTTCTTTTTATTCAGTGTACGAACGGAATTGAACTCTTCTTCTCTTGAACATTTTTTTTATATGTGTAGATTAAAATTAAATTGTTTACAGGTGACAGATAATGATTAAATAATAAAACAGACAGACAAAGTGGTGGGGAGACTGGTTACATCCGTCTCGATACAAAACCTGTCTTACTACCGGTCTATTAATATTCCTATTTCTATAGTATTCACAGAATATAGCGTAGGGTCTAGAACAAAGTTGGCGCAGACGCTCTCTCGCTATACATGAAATTTCTATTGTGAAATGAAACGACATTATAATAGGGGATGATAAATGCTCAGCCATGAATTTCGGGGTGCCGGCCAGACACAACGGCGCCTCTCAAGCAATCGATGGAGCCCCACGTTTCTAAATGATAAGGTCAATGGGTTGGTAGTAGTCAGTGCACTTGCGTACCGAACGAAAAAATAATATATAGTAAAAGTGTTGTTGTTAGTTAGTAATATCAAAGACATTATAAGAAATAGACCAACAATACACTTCTTGTGCTTATCCAAATCCACACTTTTGGTAACTAAAACTAGAATGTCGATAGATTGATTTGATTGACCCCAAAAAGGAATCTCGTTGAATATAAAAAGAATTAAATGGGGTCAGTAAAAGCAGCGACGTTTGATACTAAACAGTTTCTTTTAGACAGCTCATCTGTATTGTTCGACGAGGAAAATACAAAAACGAGATAAATTATTCACGCAAATGTCGTACCAAATCGAATAAGCTCCCGATTTGTGTTTACGTCGCATCAAATTGACTGTCCGGATCACACAGCGCTCAATTTTGCCGAAAAAGGTAAGCCATAAATAGGTTTACCATCTTTTGGTAAGAAAATATCGGGATAATCGAAGAGACAATTTACTGACCTAAATAACCATCCGATGATAGTGATATGGTCTGTCCGTATCCGATTTATTTTTAAATCGTTTTTACGTTTATGTTTATTTGTCGTTACTTCTTATGCGATTGTCGATTTTGTCCCAAATCGATGGGCCGTCAATATCATTTCAATCAGGCCTGTCCTGGCAGAATCGGAACAGATGGCAACTCTGGCCGAGGTAGGTTGTTTTTTACGAGCCAAGTTACGGAATAGTAGAAGACGTACATAAATCAGGAAAGGATACTCCAGGTGTGGAATAGGAAGGCGATGGGTATAAAACAACTTAATGTTTGGTCTGACATTGAGTAACTTTTTTCTGAGACGTTTTGGGTTTACGATGGTTATTTTTTTATAAATAGGAGTTTAGCAAACGAGCTTGCAGTTCACCTGATGGTAAGTGGTCACTGCCGCCCATGGACATCTGTAATCAACCCAAGATAGGATCGAAGTTCTTTCTTATGTGGACTACAAATGCTTTGCTACCCCTGAGGACTAAGTTGGAACGTCTTATCAAGTATGTCTTCCTGACCACACCCTTCAAACCAGAACATGTAAGGTAGAATTATGAGATAGAAATAGGTGTGACGGTGGTGCCTCCGGAGTCAAACCGTAGGTTCTAATACCTTTAAAAATATTTTTTTTTTAACATTTTCAACATTGCGACTTAAAGGGATAAGCACAGAGTATCTACATAGTTATGTTAGTAAAGTAGATCTCTCGTTGCAGTTGTTCGACGGCGATGCTGTGCGCTGCCATCATGACGGACCACTGGGAGCATGTTGTGTGGGAGCGGACAGCGTTGGCAGCGCTGGCCAACGCTTCCAACACAGCGCTACAGTGGCTGCTCGACGAGAAGCTCGCAAAGGTACGTTCTCTCTCTCTATGTCTCTCCCGTTCTCTTTTTTTTATCTGTCCCTACCTCCCTCTTCTTTTCTCTCTACTCTTCTTTTCCCTCCCCTCTCTCTCTTCTTTCCTTTCTCTCTCTTTCTGCTCTCTCCCTAAAAGTATGCTAATATAATAATATACTAAGTAACTCACTGGAATGAATTCATAGCACATTAAATTACAGGTCTAGCTTAAAGAAGTGGGTTAAAAAGGGACAAAATCTGTTTAATGGAAGGCCTTATTATTCCGGAGAATTACCCGGAAAAAAGGGTACTCGCAAAATTATATAATGCAGTTGGTTGGTTGGTTGGTCCCTTTAGTTCGTACAGACAATGCCTCTTCAGGTTTAAATATAGTTGAAGTTGAGATGATGGAGTTGTTTTATATGATATACTTTTAATTACCTTAGTTTAATTAATGTGAGAATTGCCTTGAATAAAGAATTCTCTACGTTGAAATTTCCTCCAGTATTGTTTTGATCCAAAATAGAATTCTAGGTTAAAATTTCTTTGCATATAACTATTAAGCAGTCATTGAACTAGTAATCTCTAAGGAAGCCCTAACAGGATTTAAGTTTACCTGAAGTCCGAGCAACGTCGGGACAAATCCTTAGTCCTGCAAACGCCCTAGATAAGTTTATCATAACTGCCACACCACACGCATCACTCCATAACACAAACGTACTAATCTTGCTAATCCTAATTAAAAGTAAAAAATCCGAAAAAGTAGAACAGGTTAACTACAAAGAATTCTGGACGTTAAAAAAACCAAATCGGGTCATAAATGTAGAAGTTTCGAAGTAACATACGTTTAATATACATTTAAATAACATACTGTGTATTATAATACACAGGCGTTATGTATGAAATATTAAACGATTTTTATTTAATCGTTTCTTTTTTTTTTTTTTATCGTCAGGAAATCCCCGCGGATACCCTTCCGCCACTGGGCCGACGAAAGGGTTATGTGGGACTCGAACCCACCAAAACCTGACGGTGTCCATCACGCCACTATTGGACGGAGCCGCGGGTTTACCTAGGGTATAACAATAACAAATTGCAAAGACCACTATTGGAATTTTGTAAGTAATTACAAAAAAACAACTATGTGGAATATTTTGGCTTTACGTTGTACGTTGTACGTTGTATACGTTGTGGAAGTATATCCTTTGGGATAAGATAAGATAAGATCCACACGTAGTAGACGGATTTGATGTTGATGTTATAATTATATTTAGGAATATAAAAGTTTTATGTTAATACAGATTAATTAATTTTATGTTAGTATCGTTTAATTTTTCTAAATATAGCTAATTTAAGGTTAATCTGTAAAATAACAGATTGTTTATAGACATTTAGTGTTTAACAAGTTATCTCTGGGAAAATGCTATGATCAAATGTAATATTTATAATCTCAACATTATTCATAAAAAAAGTATGAGAAAATTGTATACAATTAATCAACACAAATTTAATCAATCTATACGTCAGATACAAACCATTGACTTAACTTTAGAGCTCTAACTTAATAAATTTATTAATCTTGATGAATAATGACTACGGAAATAATGATTAATATTTAAAATTTCTGAACAGACACAAAATTTTTCAATGTTTATTTAAACCTTATTAATTTGATATATTTAAAAAAATAATGCCTAAATATGCCTATCAGTGATAGCTAATCCTTCTACTACAAAAATAATGTATTATGTGAATCGATTAAATAATGAATATACACAGAAATCATCTATGATAGATTTGAATTGTTTGATTAGGTGATGAAGTGCACTTCATACCGCCTCAGTATCACTTACTTTGTCCCCGTCGCTGTCCCTAGTAGTTTTGACCGAATTAACAGGTTAGAAATCGAGACACAGCGCCATCTACGCTATAGTACGTAGGTATATTATCAACAGATTAACGAGCACCGCCATCTGTTAGAAACTTATAACATTAATCAAAATAATATGGCGTTGTCGGTCATTAATCAAAATAAAATATAGTCTATGTTTTAAGTGGGACAAAATTACCTATATGTGCGAAATTTCATAAAAAACGATCCAGTAGTTTCGAAGATTAGCACGGACAAACATGACAAGACATTTTTATATACGTAGATTTTTATATCGTATTAAGATCAGATTGAGTACACCGGATACACGTCAATCAGTATAAAGTTTTATGTTAACTTCTCAGAGGAATAAATTGAGTCCGTTTGAATGAAATAAATTTATATAGACACTTAATCAAGATTTTTCCTACGACTTTTGCCTTCACATTTAGTAGACATCAAATTTGACGACATAAAAAGCTTTCTCAATCTGTGATCAAAAATATATTTCAGAATTCGTTCAGGAATTTTCCTCTCTTAAGTTAAAAAGTTGGCATTTTTCAAACTTGGAAACTTTGATGATATACTTAATTAAAATTATTTAATTAATTCATTATAGGATTAATGTTGTGGTTATTATTTAGTAATGCTTGACATTAGTTGGTCTAGTCTTCTAAAATTACTGCCAAACAAATGTAGAAATACGAGAATATATAGAGTAAATACGAGTATTAATATGAATTTTACCACTGAAGATACAAAGAGTACAAAGATGGCTGCGATTAATATTAGGCCGCACATACATTAATAACTCAGTCAGCTTGTGGTTTAATATAGTAAAATATTAATCTTCCCGTGTCTCAATATAAGCTGTTTTACATTTATGAGGTACTAGCTTCTTTGGAGCCCTGCCAATACTAGTAACAACACTGCATATTACGTGGCTAATACACAAATGTATTATACAGATTACGGTGTCACATCTAAACCTACGTACGTCCCTTAAACATTGGTAATATATAATTATAACAAATCATGCAATTAATTCTATCGATTCACATAAAACGCTGTAACGTAACTTTTTATTATAGTCGTATTCATAGTCTTCGATATTTTTATCACGGAAATAATCCCTTAAGAGAGGGAAAAAGCGGATGGATGATTTTCATGTTCGAAATGGCTGAAGCTTTTGTCCCTTATTTACTTCCGAATGCGGACAAAGTCGCGGTAAAAGTGATAGATAAATTTCTAGTAAATTAAACCATTGAGTAGAAATGTGTCCTTGACAATTGAAGGGTTGGAAACGAGTGTGTCACGTAGACACCCTGCCTTCGTCCGATATCCGAAATATTTAATCGATTTCCACGTTTTAAAGGACGCACCTCTCAGAATTTCGGTCCTTAATATACTGTTCGTGGAATTTTTATTAAACTGAAGAAGTTTTGATATAAAATGCAAGACGATACGCCGAGATTCCATAAAAGAATTATCTCTTCGAATTTTATAATACAAAAAAAGATCTTAAATATCTCCGTTTCAATGATTACTTATTATTTCAGACTATTTATTATTTTTTCATTTGATACATACATATCTAACGAACATATGACGCGTATGACAATTTCGTATCCACCATGTCTTATAATATATGTGTAACTAGCTGACCCGGCGCACTTCGTACCACATCCCAGCCCCCGTCCTACAACATTTTTATTTATGAACCGATTTTTATGAAACAAGCCGTTTCTGAGATTAGCGTGCACCGACAAACCGACAAACAGACAATTTCTAAAAATATTTGTATGCTATTAAATTAGGTTATTACTACTTAGCAACAATCCGCTGTTATGTATGATGGTATACTCGTTTATTCTTTAGTTCATACCATATATATGGTCTCTCTGGTACCTCTCTCTCACGGCACAGGACTCATGCATACAACCGTTATAAAAATGCACGTAAACATTTCACTAATTTCATTGTTGATGACGAGCAAGGCACGACCGTTCAAAATCCTTTTTTCTTGTGTATATTCCCCAAGTTTCGTGGTCTGCCCTTTGTTATCTACAGCTTGACGAATTTGGGGGCTTTTAGGAGATTAAATTGTTACGAATTGTGAAGAGGAATTTATTTCGGTTAAAAACAAGAAAAGTTACTTTCAACCGACCCGTGCGAGTACACAGGCCAAGCCAACCTGCCGAGGGGCGCCGGTTCGCTTTCGGGCAGGAATACTAATCGTTTAATAAGCTTTCGGGAATGAGTGTGTGAGGGAATTTGAGCTGACAGTTTGGATACACAGACCTCATAAATAGATGATTTTGACACTGAATCTATGTTAGTACACATTTAGACTTAAATGTATTTTAAAATCTTCAATACAATAGTTAAAGTTAAAGATCTCCAACTTTAAAATTGCACGGCCCTCCATTAAACAATTTTTTTCAAAAACAATTATTTTTCCTTAAATGTCATGGTCCGTTTATATAGCGAATGCACGAATTGTATGACTTGTCAACTTATGTATGCAATGGTTGTTCAACAAAACTATCATGTTGCCATATTTCTATTTATCGAAATATTATTGGTTTATAAAAAGTTGCATGTGTAGGTAAGTGAACTTTTATAGGGCGTGCATTTTTAGACTGGAACATCTATATATGTATGTATAAAATATAAAATGTTCTATATAAGGTTTTAAAGATAATTAAAACGCCATCTAGGTCATTGCGTTTTATGATTATTGGGTACCTTTTTTTATAAACAAAGGAAATGGGAAATGAGTATTTATATTTTGGCAATACTTCAAAGTTTTAACAATGAGGTCAAGCCATAATCTAATGTCATTCTTTACTCTGAATCTCGGATTTTTTAGAAAACGTCGTTTTATCCGCGTTTTCAATCTATTACAACCGTAAGCAACTAAAAGAAAATGTAGAAATCAAAGAGGGCTCGCCAATTTGCAGCCCATTTTCTAAACGAGAGCGAAATAAAGGTAATCTGTGGTAATGCATCACGGCACGCCACGGGGGCTGAACCGCACATTAACACGGCTGGCCGACCCACGCCCATTACAACGACATCTCTATTCTGCTTGTATCCAGGGCCGGGTTTAGAGGTGTGGAGACCCTGAGAGAACGAATTAATGGTTCTTCAGTGCCGGATTAACACAGCCGCCAGTAGGCTAAAAAGAAAGGTCCTTCCCCTATTGATCTCTTCTTCTTCTATTGATCTTGAATTTGAAGGTGGTAGAACCTCTTACGGCACCACCGCCACATGTACTTCTGCCTTATAACTGCAGTGTTGTGTTCTGGTTTGAACAGTTTAGTCCTAACCCCGGAGGCAACTAGCAACGCATTTGTGGTCGAACTAAGAACTTCGATCCTGTCTTGGGTTGATTACAGATGTCAATGGGCAGTGACCACTTACCATGAGGTTAACTGCATGCTCGTTTGCTACCTACTAGTTAAAAAAAAGATTAAATATCTGTCTTCGTTTCAACTTCAATAATTTAATGTTTTATCCAAGAATAGAATAGCATGCAATATGGTGAAATATGCATAAAATAACATGCAAACAGCTTTACGCTTAATTTTTGTACTCCCTTGGATTGTATGTGCTAAATTATTTTTATTTACATTTCATTACAATGAATAATGAATGTCTACCACCTTAAGTAACGAATAAAATACAAGTGGTAACTTAGTAACAAATATTTATTTTCATTTTGTACGTCCTTCTGCTAAGTGGATATTATCTATTTATTACAAATAATCCAGATAGCGAAAACATTAATTAAATGTAATGGAAACTTCAATGAAGGTTACTCTAAAAATATAATGTTGATGAATAAGTTAATGGAGTTTATACGAAACGCTATTAAGGATTAATTCTCAAAACGAGTCCTTATCTTATCTTTCTCACTCATCATAGATATACGGAAAGTTTGCCAAATACCGTGCCGGCATATAACAGCACTTCTACTTAGAAAACATTTATATTCAGTAGCTAGTAGCTCATCCGTAGTAGTAAAATATGTCAACAACTTGGAAACACAGTGTACTGTTGTCGTGGAAATGTAGACACCGTTTGTATCAGTAGCAGGGTATATACGAGTACGTACAGTGAAGCTAATCTATACACAATACAACACTACTCTATTAAACAATGTCGACATGCAACGAGAAGCCATTGACACGGTAATGTTGTTAGAGAATTGGGTAAAAGCCTCACTAACAACTATTAACATTTACGTCTCAAAATGATTAACTATGAATATTAGACTACACATTGGCAGTGTACAAATTCCAAAAGGTTTGTAGATTATGAAGATGTTTATTGTGTACGTTTTAAAAATAATGGAATAACGATAATCATTACATAGTATAAAACAAAGTCGCTTCCCGCTGTCTGTCCTTATGTATGCTTAGATCTTTACAAATAC
>DWNJ01002622.1:0-10360 GCA_018250275.1 Udranomia eurus
ACAAATTATTTCTACTACTTTTAAAATACGTTTAATTGACATAATTAAGTTTATTCAACTTAATCATCTTGTTATTAACGCTAATGATAACCAATTCATAAACTCATTCATTAAAAAAAAATTAAAAGTAGTAGAAATAATTTGTTTAATAGCACCTATACAAATACAAATTATTTACCAGGACCAGAAATATGTTTCGTAGTACCCTTCCAATACTAATTACATATTCCAAATTTCAATAATCTCTATTGATAAGATAAGCCCTGAAAATCCGCTCCATCTATTACAGCGAGAAAACAGAGTAAACAATGACGGAATCTGTTTCAGTTTAATTATTCAGTGATATGATTCATTTCGTGTTTCATATCTACCAGTTTTGTCAGTATCTCAAATTAAAATCTGATTTAACGCCGAAAGTATGGACCGGCGTATTTATTTTTTAAATATTTGTATAGGGCTCTCTCTTCGAGTTTTTTCCTTAACAGAACTAATAGCTATTATGTTAAGGGTTTGGAGGGTTCGGAATAACAAGTACAGAGTTGCGTTCCCCGCGCCAGAGCCGGGATGGCTGGTTTTCTCAGTCCTCGGACAAAAAGGCAGGCTTTTGTAGGATCGGTGTAATCCGCCGGAAGGATTCGCTGAATATTTAGTTACGATACATTTTTATTTTTGTCCCTTATTTATTGTGGCGACACGAAATATTTTTCATCGGATATTCCATAAATATTGTTTAATTATGTAACGGCTTACGAGAGAATACGATTCCGATATTTACTGTACGAAAATGGTAGAAGCTAATACTTCTTCATATACATATTAGATATACGGATTAGCAATTTGATTTACCTTGAGGATCCTATTCATAGACATCCACATTCAAACTCGGACACCTACATTCAATTGCGAGTCGTAAATTAACTCTCTGCTTCTCTTAAGGACTGCCAGTAACGAAAATTAAAAAAATCATATGTTATGCCTTCACAATGGATTGAGAGCGGCAGTAGTAAGTGACCCATTTACAGTCAAGAGTAAGTATTTAACTTCTACGACATTGAAAATACCACCTACCTTATTAATTAGTCTTGTATTCTTGTGTTAAATATCGTAACCTACGCAAACATGGCCCTAAATTGATTCGGCTGAGTTTGTGTAATACAAAATCGAGACTTGATTTCGTAAAACAAAGCTTACTAAGATTGATTTCTATAATAACAATTGAAATGTCAACCTGCCTTCGGTCTCTCCAAATATTTTTTCAATTAACGGAAAACTGGTCGTAAAAAAACCAGGCTGTTTCTGCGATTCTTTACGTCGGTATTCGTTAAACGTAAACGACAGAAACATGTTTGATTGCATGCGATAGATACGAGTACAATTTATTTATTGTCGAACAACTACTAATTTAACTACGATAACATACAGTTTCACAATCAACACGACTAGTAAATAGTACTAGACTTGTTAATAGTTATATTGAGAGAAGATTAAGTGTGAAGTGGTCACTATGGCCCATAAAAAAAAGAATTTAAATAGAATGGCAATGAGGGTGGGATTTTTAGGCGGTATGAAGTGCGAGTCAGCTAGTCATCCATAAACCAATGCAATGTATTCTTCGTGGATATTAAAATAGGACTTGAAGTTACTAGTAAATATTCGTAAGACTATTTGTGAGATCTTAACAGGTGATGGGCGGTTGGTACAATATAAGTGGTTTCAATACAGACAATTATTTGGAAAACTTCACATTCTATTACATACATTGTGAATACTGCAGTTATAAGCAGAAATAGGCGTGGCGGTGGTGCCTCAGGAGCCAAACCGTTAGAGGTTCTACCACCTTCAAACTTTAAGTTGAGTTTTATCTGTTCTCGGTCTGTGTGTTTGTGTTGTTGTCCTTGTGTGTTGTCCACGGCAGTGTGGGGCTAGGAGTGTGAAGCGTTATTGTTTATTTTATATTTGAAAAATGCTTACCTAATAAATTATTATTATACGCGTTATTACGCGTGTTCACCGCAATCATATCACACGCAAATATGACCCCCCGGGGACAGCGAAATGCGGGGAATGCAATTTCACGTCGTTATTGGATACTACTGCGACGAGTCCGAATCAACAGATTATTGCAAATTTCACTGCACAATAAGACTTGTGACTATATTACGCTCGCGGGTGCACTTGCTTTGAAATGTATTATTTTTTTATGAGGCAACTAGTGATCATGGTAGATTATTTTACGGTTCGACTACGGAGGCACCACCGCCACACCTGTTACTGGCTTATAAAAGTAGTGTCCTTGCTGTTGTGTTTTAGTTTGAAGGGCGTGACAAGGTAGACATACTTAAGGCGTTCCAACTTAAGGGGCATTTATAGCCGGTCCAATAGTGGGTTCGATGCTCACTCGCTCATTGCACTATCGACGTGAACCCACTCCAATCCTTTGAGCTTAGCTGGAGGGGTTAACAAATTACTGATATGTATTGACATGCTAGTATGCTAGCAAAAAATAACAGTCCATATTGGTAGCAATGGATTTGTAGACGGCCTAAGAAAGAACTTCGGTCCTTCGATCTTGCATTAATTACCACATGCTCGTTTGTTTCCACAGTTATAAAATAAATATAGAACTGATGAAGAAGATATTCAAACAAAAGACTATATTTTTTCTAACAACTGTACAGTACGGATTGTAGATCAACGAAAGTACTGCAAAGAAGTCAACATGACATGCTGTCTCTATCTTTTATGGTTAACTCGTAATGACTACTTTTATGTTCAAAATTTCAATTAAAAATCTTACGTTATATTTTCGAAGCTGTTTTACTGTTCACTATTAATCTTTATCTAAAAAATTCGTCAGGTTCACCATTTAATATAGATCAAAATTGTCCTTTCCACTACATGAATCAAATAAATACTTTAGAAGATATTATAGATTTAAAATTATACGCCACCAAAAATATTAATTGTCCGATACGCGGGATGAAGTTCGCCGGGTCTGCTAGTATCACATAAAATCAAATAAATATCACACAAATCACTAAGCTACTGTCGCTTATGATTTGTAACTGTGAAACGCATAAAGCCAGATATGAAGCGTATTTTGTGAAATGAAATATGACATGTATCTGATATTGTACAAAAAGTGAATACAATTTTTCATTAAAACGGCGATACGGCAACGGTATTCGTGCGTTGGGATCACGTATTTACAGGTATAGAAATACTGTTTAACTAGCGAAATATCCGGCTTCGATACTAGAAGTAAATTCGGCGTCGGTTAGTGCCAGCAGTCGCTGGCGAGATATGAAACACGTTTGAATTGAACGCCTCAGAGAAATTAACACGTCCACTTTCTAAGATCTAAGATGAAAATAAGCATGGGTTTCAGAGACCACCTCGCACCAAGTGAAACCGTATAAGATTCTATCACCTTTAAATGTTCTAATACATTTAAAATATAACGAATAGTACATTTAAATACTATATCAAGTCCACGAACTCCGCCTCCACATCACGGGGAACCACGAGGGTCCACAAAGGGGCTGCTTCTCATTATGAAAATAATTATAATGTTCATCAGAAATGAATAACGTTATCTCGGCTCGGTCTCGTTGCCTCGGATAAAGAAGTAATGCCGTGTGGGCGTCCTGAAATACTTTACAGAAATGAGTTTTAATATTTTATGTTCTATGTCATTGTAGGAGTATTATTCACGCGACGTTGTGTACGAGTGGGGCCGTTCTTCCTATTGTGGGCTCGCTTTAATAAAATTTTAGTTTCCATTTTAATCATCATTTATCCACCTCTATGATGATGGAAGTTGTGCGGTTACACTTATACACCACCAGCATACCTATTTCTGCCTTATTTGAAGAGTGCTTTTATGCTCTGGTTTGCAGGACGTGGTAAGGGAGACATAGGAACAAAGATCTTGCAGTTTAAAACCGCCTGTCCGCTAAACAAAAGTATTAAGCTAAGACTCGTCCGTGCTCTCATAGGTCAACTAATACGGCGATCTGTCCTGTTCAGAAATGTATGCAGTAAATGCACGAATTGTATGACTTGCCAACTTACTTGTGCACTATTTGGTACCATTTGTACTTTTTATCGAAATATCATTGGTTTACAATAAGTTGCATGCGCATAAAGACTATGGAGGGGCGTACATTGTTGACCGGAATCTACACTTAACTGAGGCGTTCCAACTTAATTTTCAGCGGTATTCGACCAACTAAAATCAGTCAAACAACAAAAAGATTAAACAAGATTAATGTCATCGGAATTATTAAGCATGAACTAACTCGAAGTTAAGCATAAACATAAAGGATATACTTAAATGTATCCCGTATGACAACCTCAGGACCTTTAATTGCAAAGGCAATTCTACAAAGCTCGTATACCGAGGTTATCGAACACGTCTGAACCCAAAACAAGAACAGAAGCGTTCCAAAGCTCTTCGAACTGGCGAAGTTAGTCGGTTGAACGAGTTACGAGTTACGAGTCGCTCCGACAATAGACGGCCGAACTATTCGTTCCCGAATGAGTGATAAAGTTCGATTAACTGCTCGTTACTCGACAAATCAAGAGTGTTTGATTTACAAACGATGTACAAGTATCCTATTTGACATCTATCGTCTTCGTCTGACGTATCGTCGCGTCTCATCGACAGCGAATGCCTTCTATCTGACAGTTTTCAATTGACTCTCATATGTTTTAGTCTGGTTTTGAGTTTACAGTTCCGTACGCATTCGCAAAACTTGCATGTAGCATAAGAACCAATGAATTTGTTTTTATTATACTTACAATAAATAAATATGTACACTGTGTGAATAGTTTTTATTTCATAAGTTATAGGTATAGCCACTTCGCAGTCGTAATGTTAATGCTATGTAATATTTTCAGATAGGTATTATCAAAAGAATATTTGCTATTTGAATGGCAGTTAATGACGATACTTTCAATAAGTATGATCGAGGGCGTTTGATTCGCTGATACAATTCTGTTTGACTTCAATGTGCACAATAGTACCGTGTCGTATGTTAATCGAGTATAGGTAATCTTAACCTTTGCGACTATAATTTTTTGTATAAAAAGTATCCATGTTCTTTTCTTTTGGAGGTATTATCCAAGAATATGTGTACAAAATTTCATGATAATCGGTTGAGTAGTTTTGGCGTGAAAGCGTAACAAACTAACTTACATTCACATTTATAATATTATAAGTAGGGAAGTAGGGTTTATACTGTAAAATATTTTATGTGTACTGCTGTTGGCGTGTAATAAATATTCCCTTAAGATAGGTAACATGCAATGAAATGCGTTACACAGCCGTTGAATGAATGACAGTTATTGACGATAAACTCAATAAGGGTCTTTGGGATTCAGAGGGCATGTCAACAGAATTTGGTATTATTTGGACTCGATATATAGCAATCATTCAAGTTTGGCAAACGGAAGGTTGGAAGAATCTGACATATTGATAGATAACTGTTATATTGCTCAAGAAATGTGGTGGAGTATATTTCGGTTAGTGGTTCAGGGATTCTTATGTAAAGGGCACCAAAATGTTGTCATAGTAAAAAAAGAAAATGCTTTAAGTATATTGAAACTTGCATAATATACAAATGAGAAACAAATTCAACCTGTGAGTACAAATTAAAATGTTTAGGTTTCCACCTTTAATGGAGATTTAAATCTAATTTATTAACGTACCGAAGAATGTGATTTAAGGGTTTAATTAGCAGCCACTTTAAATACTCAGCCAGAGCTCAGAAATGTTTGTTATAGCCTTATTACTGTGCAATAAAACATAGCTGACGCAATGTCAGTTATACTGAAACAAGTATATAAGTAAAACGTGGAGTATGCTATACAATAGCAAACCAAAGCGGGGCTGCAAGTAGAGAACAAATAGACAACATTTGAACAACAAATAAAACTCAACCGTTTGTTCAACGTTTTTTATCTGTCTCCGTTACTGAAACAAACGAACGCTGAGATTAATGGAGGAAAACAAAGAGAGATTGGGAGACGGGAGATTGGGAGGTTGGGAATAGCAGATGGGTTGCGGAGACAAAACAAAATTATCTTGACTTGTACATAGATTGTCATGTCACAATGTCCCCACATTGTTATTTTGATTTTCAAAAGTTCTTGATTCTATAATTATCAACAGATAACAGTGCATTGTTTACTTGACCCATGGCGGTATTCAATGGTTCGGTTCTCACGGCCCTTCATTCCGCGTATTTACAAATTGTGGAATGGATTTTCCCGGCGCGCTATGTCATGGGGTTCTTCGAACGTAGCGCAAAAGGAGCATTCCTTCAAAGCTGGCGATGCTTTGGCAACACTTTTGGTGTTGCGTAGACGGCGATGATCACATAAAATCAGGTGGACTACCTGTCTTTTCGGCAGGTTTACTTACATAAGGAAGTGCAATCTACATTGTTAAGGTATTATTTTATGTAGAACCTTTTACAGTTGGTCGGAAGGCCATCCTCACACTTGTTTCTACCTTCTAATAGCAGCGTTCTTGGTTGTGTGTTCTGATTTGAGGGTGTGGTCAAGGAGACACACTTAACCGAGGCGTTCCAACATAGTTTATCGTCGACCTTAGAAATCGATTCGAATCGATTCGATTATAATTCGATTCTATCTTGAGTTGATTACAGATGTCCATAGGCGGCAATGACCACTTGCCATCAGACTTCATGCCTCCCAGTAAAATATATAAATATGAGATAAGTTTCAACTTCAGTAGATTAGACTATGTTTAGGTTTCAAAAACAATATACATAAATGCATTCAGTTTAACACGTAGGATTATTCACTAACCACTAAATATGTAACGTTGCATACGTTTGTATGAATCTGTACAACGATCACAATATAAGTAAAAAATGTGCTTAATATTTCACCAAAAAAAATGTACGTTTCGCGAGTTAAAAAACCAATACATGCCGATTTTGACCCACATACGAAATGAACCGAAAACTCCCAATTGATATCTGTGCCGTTGTACCTCCACACGAGAATACCTGAATCTAACAAAATATACAGGAAAAGTTTAAATTGGAGATCAAAGTTGTGCGCATCTGATGACGTAACTACCTTGCAATAAGAGCATCATTAAATATCAGGTCTAGACTTGTTATAATGCAATTTTATAATTAGATGATTGCTAATGAATATGCAGATGTGAAGTACAGTGACCTCTGTACCTGCCCCTGTATCCAACCTGAAAGGTCTATCTTATAGTTCTAGAAGCCTAGCAACTTCTTACGGAACACGAAATACAAAAGTTGCTCTAAGATGGACCAAGGAAGTCGTGTTTACTTGGGGTTATTTCTACTATGAGGTCGGCTCTGCCAGTTTCAACTTGATATTTTATTTTTAATAAAACACATTTTAAATATCTCTTCGTGTGTACTCACGGCGAACCTTCATATTATCAACATCGAGCAAAATAGCCATATTTATTAGTTGAATACAAGGCAAGCTAATCAATACAGACAAACGTCTCTAAGAAGGAAACCGCTTCTGTGATAAATTATCTGAATCGCTGTACACCTAAACTTGAAGTCAAAACTTGGTAATAGTTACAAACAATTTACTATGAAAGGAGAACTGGCCACCAGTTTGTAGCGGTCCGACTGCAGCTATTCGTCTGAAGCTCGAACAAATTTCCCTTTGAAAGGCTCGTGACCGCTCCGTACTGTGCCGTAACTGTTCGGAGACGAAGCGGCACTATTCATCGCCAAGCCGTCATTGAGCAACGGTTTTCGACATTGCGAATTTGTAACGTTTTCATCTGACCAACTTGTCGGTTATCGGTTATGAGTTTGACCAAAACTGCAAACTTTACGGTTAATTAACAATCAAATTTGTTATTAATAGTAGTTGGTTATTATGTACTGTTATCTTATTTGTTCTGATTTAATTGCTATTACTACTGACATTATATAAAAAACTATTAATTTACCAATAATACGCACGACATGACTGATTTCTTTATAATTTAAATATTACACACAATTAATAAATAGTTTTACGCCTTAAAGCCATCTACAGAGACACAATTGACAGAGATTATTACCTCATGAACATATTTTTAACCTGTTTAATGCAATAAATAATTATTGATTATTGATATGATGAACTTAGTATGGTGTGCGTTTTTATAAAATTACTGCGGTAAACGAGCTTATAGTCTATTTGATAGATGGTCACTACGAGCCTAAAAAACTATAAATAACTGCAAACAAAGACTTTTTTTTAAATATGAGAGACATTTCACTCTCTTTAAACCAAAACACAGCAGGACACTGCTATTATAAGGACAAATATCTATTTGTCCTTATAATAGCATACTTATAATAGCAGTGTCCTGCTGTGTTTAGGTTTTTATCACATCTGTGCTGGTGATGTGTCCCGAGTCGAACCAAATGATGATAAATGTTCTACTACCTACCAAAATATTTTGTAGACAAAATTTACTATTACCACCATTTGGCGAACAATAAACAGGAATTGCTTTTTTGTACATAGACACAAGAGAGTGCGTGCACTAAAAGCCTTGTATGAGTTGACACAACTCTCAAACTTATACACGAGCGCGACCGCCGAGCGCGACACATTTTCATTTCCGGCGCTAACTTCCACAGCAGGTTTCATTCCACCGCGGAGGTTTGCCAAAGCTCGCTTGTACGGGCGAAACTTTTCGACAAAAGATAATTATCCGGCAAAATACAAAAT
Organism: Udranomia eurus; assembly: GCA_018250275.1. NCBI lineage: Eukaryota > Metazoa > Arthropoda > Insecta > Lepidoptera > Hesperiidae > Udranomia > Udranomia eurus. Next base: position 8,758 of record DWNJ01002622.1, read on the forward strand.
TGTATGCCTTTATCATTCTACTCTATCTAAGTTATTTAACTTTTGTTATCTACTATTATTATTATCTCTGCTATGCTATATCAGTTGAGGGAACGAAAGTTTTGAGCATTTGAGTCGAATTTAATCAAAAATCATATGGACTGTACAAATCATTTATAATAATAATTGATAACACTGATTCATTATTTTGTAACCTTTTACTTTATTTCATTCATCCATTTGTTCACTGTCATGTTCTCCTACAAAATTTATTGTTATTACGTTGTGGTGGGAATGGGCTCCTGTGACACAGGTATCTAACCTAATATCCCAGCATCCACAAATGGTTATTACAACAACAACACACTGTAATACAGAATGTATTTGTGCTCATAAATAAACGTTATTATAAGTTACCCATGTGGATTAGTGGCAGTAGACAAGTGGATTAGTGATGATAGTCAATAAACAGTGAATACAGTATGTTAAACCATACGAATCACCTTTAAGTTATTAGTGCCATTGATCCAAATCAACCTTAGGTCAAGGCATCACTTTGATTGTCCGACCTTTGTAATTTCAGATGACCAGTAAACCATCTACTATAAAAAACAAATAACAGGGTGGACAAACGTACAAATACAGGCCTCCTAAATTGACAAGACTATATTGCTATATTAAAGTTTTTATGATATTTCCATGATGGTTGAAACACTGTACTCGTATTTTAAATAGAGCGATGCTTCGAGAAGGTTAAGAAATATAAACTTAGCTAAATGATTCCGATAACATTTATTGAATCGCTGTTATAACGTAAATTGGTAACCACAGCAACATAGCTGATCTGTTGTCGCTCGAGGCTGGAGGCATCCGGAATGTCCGGCGCAGATATTCAATATTCGAATGGACGTTATTCTGCATATCTATACGACAGTAGTTAAGTTAGTGTCAAATTGTAGCTCGGTGGTCGGAATCGCTATTTATTCTGGGGTATTTAAGACCACTTGTGGGACGATAACGAGTAATAATTATAACATGTAACATGTGCACAATCTTGATTATATGTTTAAAATGTACGATTAAAGCCAGTTCTATGTTCCGTCCATCTTAATATTTGACTAACTTTTAATAATGTAACAATACCACTTACTCTATTTCACATATTTCTCGTTTCTAAGATTGACTAGTTAACGTTGTCTCGAGTACATCATACTTTAACCGTAAATAACTTAATTGTATAACTACTAGAGTTTATCAACTTGTACCGTATTCAAGCTACATTATCACAAGTTGAGGACAGAGCACTCGAGTCGAGAGCAAACCCGTCGATGATGTAATTAACGCTTACAAGGTAACATTGTCGAGTAGCCGGGGGTAATAATGAAAGAGATAATTTGTTAAAACCGTATAGTAAGTACACTTATTATATATTTTTTATTATACTTGAGTCCTCAAAGATATTGGATTTTATTAATGTCTAAAGTGTACGTTGTGCATAGATATACACTGCCTAAAAATAGGGCTAAAAATAACGTATTTTTTTAAGTGAAAACTTTTATAGCGGCGTCTGGTACGGGATAATCTTATGGGTTGGTAATCAACATGCTAATGACACACAGTGTCA
>DWNJ01002623.1:0-10360 GCA_018250275.1 Udranomia eurus
CTAATCTCAGGGCCGTATAAAACACATATATATTTCGTTTGTTAGAACAGTGTATTGTAACACAGACAGACAGACCAACAAAAAATTAAAAAACTTATCGGATAAAATTAGTTTGACAATTTTGAAAAGAGGTTATTAGTTTAATTTTCTATAATATTTCACTTGAGTAGTCCGGAAAGTATTAATTTAATTCAAACGAATAATTTCTAGCAAGTTTTATTTATAATCAACAATGTAAACACCCATTTTATCGACATTTTTTTACAATGTATTATATAATAATGAATAATTATTAATACTTGACCGATAAAAATCAATTATTTTTTCAATCCAATACATTGAGATGACATTTTTAACATCATTCAATATTTAATCTTCAGACAGCTCTTTGCGTATTAGTCCCGATGATGACATCCATACTACGCGTAGATAAATTAACGAGTCGAAAATGCAACCATTTTAAATCACACGTAAAAACTCTTAATTGTGCAACAAAGTGTGTTCCAAATACAAGAAAGTATATCACCATAGTATATCACCATCACACAAGGGAATCCATGCCAATTTTCATATATATTGACATGTCAAGCTATTCTCGCCTGGTACGAATATTTTATCGAACATTGCCGACGGAGAGATGAGCAATTTAGCCACGTTTCCGATCTACAATACGATAAACTTTGCTAGCGCTGAATATAACTATACAGTTGAAAACCGGCTGAATCGATATTAGTTTCTAAATTCTTCTCAAGCAATATGAACGGAACTGCCTCGTTTTATGTAATAGTAGTTTTAGCCGCAGTTTCGCACGTTTTATTTTTATAGCCCTCGGCAAGAGTATACTTTGTAGACAAAAAATAGTATCTATGACGTAGTCTACAGTTGAGCCGCCGAGGTTCTAGTGTTTTTCGAATTCAGTAACATTCTAGTTATGTAATTAAATTACTAATACAAACGGAATAAAAATCTTCTAATTTTATCACCAAAATATTTATTCAAAGACTAAAAGCCGATGGAGTAATTAAAATTGTATAACGTTCATTAAGTGTATCTGAGTACCTTATAATGAATAAATACATTTGATTCTTGATGTCAAAAGTTAAAGTCCAAAACCACTGAATTGCTAAGTGCTTGTACAAGCAAATTGGTATTTTGTGATAGTGGAGATGCGGTTTAGTGGGCAATGCATCCAAGCGCCAAGGATAACCTGACATTATTACCGTAATATGTGGGCGATGGGCTGGAGTGACCACTTACATCTACATAACAGCATACTTGTGCAATCGTGCTATGGAAAACCAGCACACGTATATATGAATTTTGTCCGGACGTGAACAACTCTATTTCGTCGTATCTTATCTGATATGCACGTGAAACGGATTGGCTTTAATGAATAGATGTGATGTGAGTGACACGTCAATTTTAATCGCCGAATAACAGGAATGTTATGAATCAGATATCAATAGAAGGTTGATTTCACTTTTATGCAATTGATAGCAATATACGTAATTAAGGAAATAGTCCAATGGCCAGGGTGCCGGGCTCACAATCGAGAGATCGTAGGTTCAATCTCCAGGCGCCCATCGCACTATTGTGAACCCACTCCTCACACAATCCTTTGAGCTTAGCTGGAGGGGTCGACAAAATTACTTGAATGTATTAACATGCTAGTAGTTTTTTTATTAAACCAAAAAAATCAAGATTACAGGCAACAGCAGACCACGTTTCTCGTTTCTTTGATATCAGTGCAAGATGGGCATTTTCCAACATCGGAAAGTCCTCCAAAAATTGAGAACCACACAGAAACATCTGACCGGGATAACGGCGAGATCTATCACGCAAAAATATGTACATACATATGTATATCTCAAGTAAACACGTCCAAACGCACATTTCTCAGTTATAATTTTTATTTGCCAGCAATTTTACGTAAATCATTTTTGACTTTAAAATAAATTGCTGTATTTTCTTAACTCTGATCATCATGATTTATCTGTGAATAATTCCACTATACTGACTAGACTGAAACTGTTAGCAAACGACGTATGAACAATTTAAAACCGGAATATGATCTATGTTATGTGTATTGAAATTTGTTTGAAATCCGCGGTACACAAGTAGTTTAGCTATATCGTTGTTTGCGACGCAAAGTGTACGATTAGCGAGACAAAGAGTATAACTCGCTTCCGAGAGTGCCTCCCGACCTAATTCTACGGCAGAAACGCATTAGTACTTTTACCAACTATGAAGATTCTATTAACGTTCGTAGAATATGTTCGTATTCTTCTCGACACTCACGTAAAAGAGAGTTTAATAAGATTTTTATTAGTGTTACGAGCTGAGACTAGGAGCAATTCCTGGATTAACTTTCTACTCCGCTCAACACTGGACAAATGCTAGTTTTTATCCTGAAAATCATTCCATTTTCGGGATTAAAACTAGCCTATATTCTTCCCTGGGCCCTTAACTGGGGATAGTTAGATACCAAATTTCATCGAAATCGATCCAGCGGTTATATACGTAAAAGGTAATAGATAGACACAGTTACTTTCGCATTTATAATCAGTATGGGTAAAGTAAACACTTTAAGGCTAACAAATCTATTACATCATAATAAGTACTCCAATAATCTAACGACTTCAACGCCATCTAGTGAGATGGCGGTGCAAACGTACACGCGTTTAAATGTTTTTTCAAAAGGTTCAAAAACAGCTGTGGGTATGTCTAATGTAAGGTTTCAGTTAAACTCAAGGGGCAGAGACCCTCATAAAAATGTCGTACAAGTGCAAGTAACCGAAGACAATTACTCCCACGACTTTCCCCCTCGGAGTGAAAACCTATCGATTTCCCATAACACTGGGAACTGTGGATTCAATAGACAATAACTTGTACGTGGATGTGGTGCGTGTTTAGCATTTTCATGTTTTTTAAGCGTGTATTCGTATGCTACTAGGCATCACTTGTGGCTCCGTTCGCGTGGACTTTGAAAAGGGTATTATACGTCTTTGCTAATACTAGGCGTCTTGTACAAATTGAGTATTCAACAGATTTTTAGTCGAAAATTCTCGTTTGTAGAAATTAACTACTCCTAGAGTTTCTTACGTAATGTGATGCTTACATTTTTAGGAAATAACTTAAGCGAAATCCTTTAAAGTTAAAATTGGTGAATTTAGTGGATTTGATTGGATTAATTTAAAGTTGAAAGTCTATCTTTTTTTAAATAAAAACTTTTAAAGCGGCGTTTTGTACGGGAAAATCATATGGGTTGGTAATCAACATGCTAATAATACGTGTAATATAATTAATAGTAGAAACAAAGAAAGTTTAATTGTCAGATACAATTGTGCAGTATATTTTTTTTATATTCATTTTTATAACTATAGCTGGCAAACGAGCAGTCCCCCTGATGGTAAGTGGTCAGTGCCGCCCATGAAAATCTGTAATTAACGCAATATAGGATCAAAATTCTTTGACGTCCCCCACAAATCCGTTGCCACCCCTGAGAACTAAGCTGCACCGCATCTGTTAAATATGTCAAATTAATCATAAAATTTTATTATTATGACAAAATTTTCGGGACGGACCCGTCCGTATATAATTTTTAATACCTTTGCTCAATTTTAATCATGCTAATAACTAAAACTATAGACCCGTTGACTTTAATCCTAGAAAATAATGGTCAAGTCACATCTTAGTTTAAGATTATTGAGACTTCACACGGAATAAATCAGACATTTTAATTAATAGAGCGTTATAACATTATGTAAGTAATATTTATGTCCTATTGCTCGATATAACTCTTTTCCCACAACTGGGGAAGTTCTAAAGAACAATAAAAGAATATTTATATGACTCAATATCATTATGAAACCGCCGGACCGAAATCCAACTCACACTTGACCAATTCCAACATCAGTACTAGAGCGTCGAACACATCATAATTAATAGCTATACGAACGATTTCATCATAAAATATTATAGAACAAACGCTTAGAATGTACATTTTCCTGTGATCAAACAGACTCGTATTGTGTAATGTAATTGGCTGCTTCCTATAAATCCACATCGGATAGCGCCAAAATAGCTGCTCCACATAAACGCTTGTGTTAGTCTGCACTCAAGAATGCTGTAAGAAAAATCGCTTGATTAATTCTTTTGTTGATTTTTCAACTGTTTTGCATGTTACAGGAGTTAAGAAAGTAAAAGTAAAAAAACGGTTATTTGAAGTAATTCTTCAAACGTATTCGCTCTTCTGCTTTGAAGAAAAACCTACTTTTCTCTAAAGCCTGCACGGGATGCCTTCTTGTTTCAAGGTACGAGGATAATAATTCTGCTGCCTAAAATCTTACGTCAATAATACAATTTGTCATTCGAATTGACGATCTTTCATTGAACAAATATAAGGAATCAGTACTTATTAGGGACCAAGCCATTGATTTTCACCTATTTGCAATGGTGCTATTCAAAGATCGAACTCACGACCTTTCAAATGTTGCTCCGTGGGTTGACCCTCTTTATATTTTTAATTGTTCGCCAATCATAGATTCAGAAATATCCTCCTGATACAGAAAGTAGAGACAATTATAGAATTCCCCGTTCATTAACATCGAAGTTAATCAATATACGTCGAACCTACGTCACAGACTACAGTTGGAATCCGTGAAGTATAGCCGTGAAGACCAATTAACTAAGAACCGCTTGACAGCGGACGAATTGACCCGACAGCGATTGAACGGATTTGTTACGGACGTGCATGCAGATGTATTACAGTCGTCACATCGTTTCACCTTTCATAGTTTCCTTAAGAATTACCCAGGTAACAGAGGATATCTTGACCAACTCTCTCCCTACCACTCCTGCCTCATGAGGAGGTCATAGTCTATTTGAGTATTGCTCGGGAAAAGGCAATCATTGACGCCTAAATTCCCCACGACGCCATTGATCTACGTATATACAGAGTTGTGGCGTGGTTGTGTATCAAAAATAATGAAGCCTAGTACTGATCCTACTCTACAAGTATAGTGATGCATTTCATACAAGTTTGTATGAGTAGAATCTTCAAGCGTACTTTGCGGCTCAGAAAGTAAGATACTTAAATAACTTTGAATTGAAGGTAGTGGTGGATAGTCCAGAGTAGAGTATAGATTAGAGTAAAGAACGAGGTGGAGAAGTTCTTCTTTGCTATCAATATTTAAAAATAATGCATAATCATAAATATTGTATATATCACGAATTAAGCGCCATTGTACTTACTATTTTAAATAAAGTTACATTCGCGTTTCATTATTCTGTGTCAATTCCCAAAATAACAAAGCCAGGTATACAATACAATTAGTCGTTATTATTGTTATAAATGTATCCGCTTGTAATAACATTGTTTTTTGCTCTACATTATAAATTATAACACATCGTCAAAAATATCTTGCAAAATAATGTTAATGTGTGAATGCGTATATTTATTACAACTCTTTACTGGTTTTAAACCAAGGCCGCATCGAAGATTCTTTTTAGGCCAGCTACCCATTGTTACCCCTAAGAAGTATATTGGAGTTGGTTGAGTATGTCTCTTACCACACCCGTCAAACTAGATAGTAATAGTTGTGGCGGTGGTACCTCCGGAGTCGAGTCATCAAATGTTCTACCGCCTTCACTTTGTACTCAGAGTTTTCAATTATATCCACCTTCTTTTTAACTACTAGCATGTCTATACATACTAGTAATTTTGTTTACCTCTCCAGCTAAGCTCAAAGGTTCGTGTAAGGAGTGGGTTCACATCACGTCAATAGTGCAATGGGGGAGTGAGGATCGAACCCACGACCTCTCGATCGATACACTAATTGGGCTATTGGCGCTTTATAGCCCAGAGTAGTGTTTCGGTTTGTTTATTTGGGAAACCACAAACTTACATGCGAATATTTTTATCCAAGCTAGCATTAACTAAACGAATAACGCTTCTTCGTTACTTACTTTACTACCTACTTTAATTAAATTGGCCACTAGCTAACCACTTGGTCTTCGTAAAGCTAAGCGATACCTATTGTTATCTCACAAAAAATACATAACAATTGCTAGTTTTTGTCATTGAATTTATATTGCGTGGCAGATAAAATGGTGTTAAGATACGATGCGTCATAGGTTTTAAGTAATATTATCAGTTAATTAAATACTTAATGCGTACACATTTGATTAACACGAATTTTTGTAGTGGATTATGATATACGCTGGATTGTTTATAAATGTTTGTAAACATTATAATGTTTTTTTTTAAATAAAGTGTAATATATACACGTATCTAAAGATTTAGGGGTCCATTATAAAATATGAGCATTAAATAGAATTACCGAACGAATATAATTAAAAAGAATATTAAGTGCGAATATTTCAAAATAATTGTGTAATGGAAAGTTTACTAAATATAAAATTTGGCATTAATTTACAGAAACATGTATGGTATAAAGCTTCTAATCAACTTAAATATACTTTAATAAATAAACTTACCTCTACAGAGGCTTCAGTGACCATTACTCAACAGTTGCACTATACACAGAGTAAATTAAAATATAAATTCACAGAGTGTAAATTATCGTAAAATATTCGAACAACCGATCCCAAGTAGTAATACAATATTAATAAAATAATAATTTTAATAAAATACAGCGTGATTGCGAATATTTTGACACAATTGCAGTGCAGTCACGGTATAATGTAATGCCTTGAATTTCGGCAAACCGCCAGTACGTCGCCTTGCTTTCGCACGCAAAGTAAGGTCAAAGGTCAACGGACATTCAGCCAAGTAAAAAAATACTCACTTCAGAAGCCCAGTGTACGTGCCTCGTGTCCGCCAAAACGCTCCTCTCCATTATAAGATAGAGAAAGAAAAGTTAATCACGACACCATCACTCTCACTCCGTTCGACTTTGGCTACCGGTCATTCGCTCCGAGATTTAAAAAGGCAACGTAAACAGATAATAAATTTTCGAAAAAAAAAACAATGAGTCGAAGTGAATCGTTTCGTTTCGTTTTCTTTCTAGCGCGGTATTTTTTTAGAAACTCCGTTAGAAAAACGTAATCGCCGGTGTCCGGAGCGCTGTTGCGCCGTCGACTACGGCACTGAGTCACTGTGTTTGCCTCAATTTACTATGACGCGGTACTATGCAAATCTTGCATTTTTCACTCCACCATCGCTCAAACACCTCTCGGACGCCCGTAATGACTAAATCAGCTGATACATACAGTAAGAAAACTATATTACGCTCGATCGGGTTAGTGTGCCGATAGAGACACAGCCATCGCCCGTCCCGCTCTATCTAGGGGGACTGCTAGATAAGTGGCGTGATAATTTGCATCTGATAGGCGGCTGATAATAATTTCCTTTTTTGCATCCTATTGTTAGACAGATTATTACGGAGAAAGCACATTAGAAAGCCAAAAGGCTGTTTAATCCGTTGCGACGGCCGTCCGGCGCTGAACGACGTTTCAGTTTAGAATTTCGTGTTAAAATTCATCACATTTCCGACCGTTCTATCCTATCTAGCGCAATTATAAAATTTAACGCCGTAAATTGAGATACCGTCTATCCCCCAAACCAGGGCAGTGAATCATCCATGTAATTAAAAACGGCGTCGCTAGGCACTTTTCGCACACCGAACAAGCACTACACTATAAAAATGTTAGCACCGCACAGACAATACACGTGACACGGAATGCCGGATCAAACATTCGATTTCCGAACGGAACGTGCGGCAATTTTGACAGCGTTGACAGATTAAAAATGTATAAGAAGTTGTAAATGTCGTTATTATTATTTTTAAAACGGTGTCGTCGTGTGTAACATGATTTCATGTCGCGGGGCTATGACCGACTAGGTACGACAAGAAGTGGAGCGAGGGAGTGGTGGCCGGTGGTGGGATCGATACCACAGTCTGGGGCGCACGCACTGACCGTTCGCGTGGCGGTGGGGCTGGATCTATATTTGGACTAGAAGCCACTAGACACGGGGGTGTGGAATTATGTATCTGTTTAATTGAACGAAATTACGACGGATGTGGGTGACCGTGTTTTACTATGGGTGTGTTCGTTACATAGACGTGACATGACGGCATATAATTTATATTTGAACCGAATAATAAACCGCATATTAGAAAATCATTATGGACTCAAACGATTAGAGCAGTTATATATAACACAGCAATCTCTACAATTCTCCACAACAGACTTTTCTACCAACTAATGCATTTTTATAATATTAAAAATTACCCAATAATTCAAGAAAAGCAACCAAGACAATAGGGTAGGTGGGGCAATGACAAGAAAAATGAACGACGACAAAGGCACTGCGAAAATCAAAGTTATTTGACTCGCAAATGGCATGTAGAGTTAGGAACTTGACTCTACATAAGATGTGATATTTATTTAACAGCGAGCATTGAGTTTCACAAGCTCTTAGGTCTCTACGGTTTTAAGGGAAGTAATATACTGTTATGAACTTAATAGAAGTATGAGAGAAGTGATCATACCGCTTATGTAATGGTCTGCAACAGCCACTAATACGATAGTAGCCAGTAGAAATTATTATAACACTTCAATAAAGACTGGTTTTATTTCAGGTTAGTTATAATGGTAGCGCAGAAGCGACCACTTATGACCACTTATGTGCACGCCTATCTATCTATTAGTCGGTGCAGGTTCACTGTTGGATATAGGCCTTTCGGTTTTGTGGGGGTGCGGTCGCGTGCCTTCTGGTCAGTCATCGGTGTACCTGGTTGGGGTATGGGAATATGCATGCCTACAACCTTTAATTAGATAAAAAAGTTTAAAAAGGTCTGACAAAATACAGTGGTTCCGGTGCATTGACTACGAAGCACGCCAATAATTACGCTAATTATAACACCCTTTTAATTAAAACTTCAATTACCTACTGTAATAGTAAATTACCTGCGCGTAATCTATCATTTTTTGCAAGCCACCGAGCTATATTATGCTGATTACGTGTGGCGAAAAATTACCATACGCGTAAAAAAGTCAATAAAGATAAAAAGATAAAGATTTTTTTATTAGGAATACATAATTTGTGATAAATAAATGTGAGAGGGCAACAACGACCAAGAGCCCGTGGGATAGATCCTCCCTCCCAATTGTATTATTGACGTGAATATCAGAAGCTCCTATTAGTTTACTATTAGTAGTCTACTATTAGTTTAAATATGTAGAATAATGTTGTTGATAATAGTGTCGATTTTGTTTTTTATTTATGGAGGTGGCAAGCGAGCATGCAGTCCACCCGATGACGAGGATTTGAGTGGATGTACCGCCCACTGACATTTTATTGTTTTATTCGGACGTTATCAATTCTTCAACAACAAAGAAACTTTATAAAATACAGTACGTAACGTTTATTATACACGAGAATATATAATAGCTTCATTGTCTTCATAAATAAAGTATATTTTGATGAAAATGTCCACGTTTATTTTTGTAGCGATAAAATAACTTATGTAAGCAATTTCGTATAATGGACCGCAATATGCCGAATTCATAATAAATTGATTGAAATCGACCAACCAATTTGGTATGAAAGGCTTCCTTCGAAAACGGAATAATTATCGACCTTGTACTTGTGGCTTCGGTTTCAATCGGTGCGGCTGCGGCTTGCGGCTTGCGTTACATGCGGCACGCGTCACATGCGGCTTTATATGGACCTACCATATGTCATTGGGTCGATAACCGTTTTTACGCTTGAAGGTGGTAGAACATTTCATTGTTCGACTCCAAAGGCGTAACCGTCACACTATACGTCTACTTCTGGTTTCCAACATCAGTATTCGGAAAAGAATTTGAAGGGTGGTGTGGACGAGACACTTAACGAAGGGTTCTAACGAAATCCCAAGGGATAGCATCTGTCGTCTGTCTCAGATAGTGGTGTCGATCTTCAATCCAGTATTTTTAAAATGTACGGACGGCGGTAACCACTTAACATCATGTGCATGCTAGTCTGTTACCTTAATATTATATATAAATAAGGAAATAAAATATAACATGATACACGAGACTTATGTTCTCAACATATGTGAAGTGGAACTAAAACTGCGAAGTTTCTGAAATAGCTTGGCTTGGAGTTTATTGATGGAAGATAAAAGCAACTGTAATTGCAGCATGACGTTTCAGCAATCACCATCATCTGACAAATTTCCGTTTTCAAACATTAAATTATAAACTCAAATCTTATGTCAGATCCCGCCTGTTTTTTTGACATCCCAAGAACCAGATACTATCTAGTCATTATATTTTAAGGAATTGAAAAGGTATAACCTAATATACGAGCACAATATCTTTGTCCTCAGAGCGGACAAAAACAAAATTG
>DWNJ01002624.1:0-10359 GCA_018250275.1 Udranomia eurus
CTGAGGACTAGTTGGAACGCCTCGTTGAGTATGTCTCCCTGACCACACCCTTCAAACTACAACACAGCAGCAAGAATGCTAAGGCAGAGATAGGTGTGGCGGTGGTGCCTCCCGAGTCGAACCGCAAAAGGTTCTTCACCCTTCACATTCTATTTAACAATGACCTTTTCAGAAGTAAACTCTAATGAGCGGTGATTTTGAATTAGGTTAAGTTGTAGGTAGTTCTTCGTAAAATATATCTTCACCATATTAGTGTTATCACTATTTTTATAGCAGCATGTTTTCCATTATTGTTGTCATGGGAAAAAGTATGGTAAAGTAACAAAATGTATCGAATTTTCATCGTAGTGCTTAAAATTACCATCTAAATTGGCGATCGAATCTAGGACTAATTCAATAAGAACCATTTATCATCAAGGGCGCTATATACTCGGTTCGAAGACGGGAAATCCTATAACCATTTGCACATCTATAATATCAAGTAACCCAAGCCATAAAAACACAGTCTATTCGAAGCGGACGCGGAACTGCAAAGAATTTTCTATTCTTTTCCGAAGCGCGCCCCGTATTCTTACTTGTAGATTAAACGCCGGGACAAATACACGTAGTACCTACCGAGAAGCAAACGGAAAATAAGTATCCAAGAAACAAATTGGATTCTAACGTCAGCGGTATATTTTCATCTCAACGTGGCCTTGTTTCCAGCCTTCGTTAACAGCATCACGTATTGCCTATGTTTAAGCACTTAAACCAAATTCCCTCCCCCCTTTGTAGGTTAAAAGTGGATTTGTATTTTAAGTTGGAAATTCGGTTTAAAATAAATGCTAAGAGGTACATACTGTTCCGTCTTTGTATATATACTGTACGGGGTAATATGGAAATAGGTTTGGTTGAGGTAAGGTCATGAAAGGTCGAGTCGCAAACAATTGAATAATTATCTTCATTCTCAATTGAGTGATTTTGAGCTCGGAATAACCTTTCAAGCTTTTATATTATGTTCTATAAATACTAAATGACATTAAAATTGAATTTAATTCACACACGTAAATTCATATTGTAATTACCTAACATACAATAAATTTAAGTTAACCGGTTTATCTGTAAATTAACGTTGACAATGAAGAATTTGGAAAAAAAATATAATTAAAATGAAATTAAATAAAATAAAATTTAAGGTTGTAAAGTAAGGTAGTATAATTTAAGTAAAAGCAAGATTTATTGAATTATATAAAGGCTCATTTAATACTACAAGCTTTTATGTATCATCACAATAAAGGACAATAGTCCTCTTCTCGCGTTCTCGGACAAAACGTAATTAAAACGTTTCAATGATTAATATGCACGCTTAAATAACACAGCGAATATTTGTTCTGTTCGTATTGGATTTAAACTGCTTTGTTCTGTTCATCGGATACGAAGTTACTTTGAATCTCATTTGCCTATTGTTTGAACGGTATCCGACAAAGTATTTGAAATAATTGTACGTGGTTTATTCAGGACAGTCGTACGAGTATATTACCTACCTGCCCCTCCGTTTGCCGCCATTATATCGCCCTTTCCGAGGTCAAACTGAACCTATGTTGTTGTTATGTTACAAACTGAAATCATGAGAAACTTCACGGTATTTTGTATAATCATTGTGATCAAAATCTGTAATGAACGTTAACCCAGACAAACAGACAGATTTTCAAAAGCAGTTCAGTTATTCTAATATATAGAAATTTGCTACCGACAAAACTATTGACACAAAACCGTTTATTATTTATTTAGATAATAAGCCATGTCAAATGTTTAACTGACAGAAATACTTAATACTTATTATTTATATAACAAAATATCTTGTACATATCGATCTTGTTATAACAGATATATAATTTAAAAAACGCTGTCTGTTTGTAGGTACATGGGTAGTAGGATAATTACTCTTTAAACTACCCCATTATACATTTTTACCTTATATGTAAACTATACTATATTATGTTTATACCTAATATGTACATAAAGTTGTGGCATAACTGATATTGAATTTCAGGAAAATTACTTTAAGATTACATCAAATAGAACTTTGTACCCGCATGACAAGAGCGTGATACGTGGTTTGAAACTTTTAATAGAGTTCATTATACATATTCGAGTCGCGGGTTTTCATACTGATGCAATTAAATACGTTAAACATAGACAACATTCACACTCCCTCATTTCATAAGTCCCTTTGATATATTTCTTCTATTTAAAAAAAAACTAAAGTTTTATTATCTGTAACTTTGGCTTATTACATGATTCTGCCTATAGTCTCTTTCCCTTCCGCTAATGCAATTTGTGACCATTACTGTATTCATTTTAATTTTCTTTTAAAATAACATATATTAGATATATTACTTGTACTATACTTCGTGTTTGGTAATGGTGCTATATAGTATAAAATGTTAAAATTTCCAAACGTTTTCTAAAGTTATACCGTTTTAAAAACTTCCTAAGACTGCAGCGTGTTTCTCGAAACTGAATTTAATATTCCACGTGACGCAGTTCTCAGAAAGCCACCCTAACCCCAACCCCTTGGAAAACTTGCAAGGACTTGTAATTTAATTGTGTTTGGGGAACGCAGCGTGAAATTCTAAGAAACGGAATTTTCTTCGCAGAAACCAAACAAAAGCGTATAAGTGACCGAACTTTTTATTTTAATAGACCCTTAATGCTATACAATCTCATAAGTACAACGGTATGTTTTATCGGCTCGTCGCTTCATCACCTTTCCGTTATCTTTCTGGCACTTCCTATCACGTTACTACAATGTAGGTTAGTAGAAGTAAATTTAGTGATGAACACTCTTTTGGATGTTTTCTTCACGTGAATTTCGAGAGGATATAACGCAGCTGTTGAAAAGAACTCGAACCAATTGATCCTTCGAAGCATAGCAATGCACATGGAATTATACCAATATCAACCAGCCACATTAGATCCTTCCCAATGTTGCTTTTCTGTCGATCACTTCTGCATTCTAGACAGACTGCAAAGGTAAGTTTCTATACCTCATTATGTCATTTTTTTTACTTTTGATCTTATTATACCTGGTAATATAATATAAGTGTAATGTACCTTTCACAATATTTCTTTCGGCTATCACGTATAAACCCTACAACCCTATAAAGAGATGATAGTCCGACAAACGGATAAATTATCTGATAAGATGCCGATCTTATCAGATAATATTTCCGCAGTCTTTAAATATCACGTACAAATTTTATAGTTACGTCATTTAATCAACACATACGAAAAATTCTGGTTCTTTTTTTAACTTGCCATCATTAAGAAATAAAACATTCATCTCAAAAGTATTATGCTTATAACATCATTTAACTTACGTTAGTTTGCAAAATTAAGCGTCATTTTGTAGACGAGAACTTTCATCGTGAATACAAATTAGATCGAGGCACCAAAAAGAGCTGGAGTATTATTTTTTCTTTTAACATAATACTTAACTGGAATGAATGCATTTCGGTATAAAAATATTTTTACTCATTTAAAGTGGTCGGTGTGAAAAATGTTCGCTCCGTCCGCTAGTTTGGATTAAAAGATTAAAAAAGTTTGAACGTTGCTGCAGTCATTATATTATTAGTATATAATATATGTGTTAATACGTGACAAAAATACTTTTTATTGAATTTTATTTGGCCTAGCGAAAATTATTACTAATATAAGTATCGATATTCAATGTAAATATGTAGGTAGTTATGTATTTATTACACGAGATGTGCATAATAATAAATAAAGATAGATTGTAAGAAAATATTATATTGCTAACTAAATGTATTGCCGGATTCTGGATAGGAGTCAGGTAAAACGGAACGAAGAGGAGCGCATTCAATATTAATGAAAATGGAACAGGCTGAATATTTCTGACGAAGGGTAACGTCAAAAATTCGGAAATGTACTAGCAAAAAGATACGAAGGTAAATCGTCGGATAATTCTTGTATTATAAATGTAAAAGATTGTGGGTTTGTCCCCTCTTCCCGTGCCTATAGTTATTCAATATTTACGATTTAGGAAAATTCGGAATAAGGCAAATGTTTGTCATGAAGTGCAATGTTCAGTTATTGTGAAGTATAAAAAAAGAATCTAGGTATTATCAAAAACATATACCCGTACACATAATTGGACCTTAATAATGAAAAATTGTCTTAAGATACGATAAAATGTATATGCTTTATTCCTGTCTTGGTAAAGCGTCTGGATATACTTGTACAACTAAATTGTACTAAACAACGATAGCATGAGCACAGATAGAGTTAACATTAATTCTACAAGATCTTAAAATAACATGCATCACAATCATTAACATTTAAAGCAGAAGGTTTGCTCGAAACCCAACAATATACTGAAACTAATGTTAGTTGCCCTCTACGAACGACGAAGTATAACCCATATTCTACTACGTGGATGCGGGTACAGATGTGATCGATATTTCATTAAAATTTAAACGTGAAGCTATATCGAAGTACTCATGTTCGTTTTGCATGGACTATTCATTTAATACATACGAGTAACGAGAAAACGTATTCTTACATTTGTCTGTTAAGACTCATTAAACGTTTTTTTTTAAATTACTTAAATGTGGTATTTAAAGGTGGTAGAACATTTTAAGGTTCGACTCCGGAGGCACCTATTTCTGCGTTATAACACCAGTGTTCTTGCTGCTGTGCTCTGGTTTGAAGGGTGTGGCCAGGGAGTCATACTTAATCGAGGCGTTCCAACTTAGTCCTCAGGGCTATCCCTGAGGACTAAGTTGGAACGCCTCGTTCGTAACCTCGCAACGTATTTGTAAATGACCTAAGATAGAATTTCGACCCTATCTTGGGTTGATTACAGTTGTCCATGGGCGGCAGCGTCCACTTACCATCACCTGATGGTTAACGAAAATCCACCTGGATTGCATGCTCGTTTGCTACTTCCCAGTAATAAAAAAAAATCACAACTACTACAGTTTTTATGCCAATGCTTACTGTAACTCTCGACGCCGAAGACCTATGCTCGCAAAGACTGTTCACGTGGGATCACGTCAGTACCTAGTGAACCCTCTCTCAACAAAGTTCACGTCATAGTGGTGGGTGAGGATCGAACTCACGACTTCTTGGCCTTTAAGTCCGATATCGTATTTATTAGCGGCTGATAGCGCGGATTAGAATTAGCGGATAGCGGCTAATTATCATGCAGGTCACCTCTATTTGATCACTGCAACTCAGAGACGACAATATTGAACCTAAATCTATATTAAATCTGTGAGTGCTGTCTGTACATGGAAGATATCTAACAGAAAACCAGAAGAAAATTTTTAGGGATCTTTATTAAATTTTATCTGTGCATTTGTGGACGCTAATCACAGAAACGGCTGATCCGATTTGAATTCACTGATGTATTATGTACTGAGTACTGATGGATAACAACCACTAAGTGAAGCTTACTACAGCTTCACTTAGTGGTTGTTTTATAAAGATCGGTTCATAAATGAAAATTTTGTGGGACGGGGAGGCGGTACTTAGTGCGCCGGGTCAGCTAGTGAGGAATAAAATCCTAGATGCCTACATTTAAATACATTATTACACCTCAAGTCTTACGTAGAGATTTTGGAAGATCCATACCTCTGAAAATCAGCACAGTGATATCTTAAAAGTGTTTTTCTAGTGCTTAAAATAATAATAACATCCTGTGTGAGTAGTCGCTAAAATTGGCCTAAATCCAGCAAAAATTACTTACCATAGTAAATGAATAACCTATATTGTTATCATCGGACGCCACGATAATGCGCTGGTAGAAACATGTTTTATATATGAAATTATCTTTATTTTGTCACTACATTATGTACTTATATGACTGATACATCCGTTTTTATGTAATAGAAGTACCAACCAAGGATGAGTTAAATTGTAAATTCTACATAGGACAGAATAGCTTTTACTACATGAAGTCACTTGTGTTGATCCCGACTAGGGCTAACATGTAATTATTCGAAGAAATGTATACGTCTTACCAAAATAAAACAGTAACGAAAGCTTTGCTGTTTAGTTCTAAATTTATATTACCAGAAGTGCTTCACAATTCCTCATATTCGGAGGATTTCATATACTAGTATAACATATACAGACAATTAAGAAAAATACAAATCATAAATGCTCCTCTTCAAATAACCTTCAGATATTCTATCTGAAAGACACCGTGACATCTTAACACCGAAGTACCAATCAATACATGACTCGCAAACTTGGGAGTTGACATGTATTGGTATTCTTGTATATCATATTGTATACTTAACGATAAAATTCATACTACACCCTAATACATAGAGAGTATAATACAAATCGATAGAAAAAAACATTCCAAACAATGGTTCAATCAATATTATACCGCCTACGCCACATGCATAAGTAAGACGTAGATAAAACTACTCACATTTTGTCGTCCGATGTGCTTAGCTGAGCTGTCGAATCTCAATCGATGGCCGCAAAATCGATTAACCACACAACAGTTTCAGATGCAAATATCGTCCATTCACTTACAACTTGCAAAATTATCCTTTCCGACTTAGTTCAGCCACAGCCCAGAACGAAATGAATGTGTTTTATGAATGGGATGTTCACTAGATTTCCTTTCGAGCAAATCGGGTGACGATCTATTTTTAGTCGCACCTCCCTTTACTGAAAACAGCCTAAAAGCACAGCTACGTACGAAAACACTCCCGATGTAACGTTATCGTGAATTAATACCGTGGAAAATGGCAAGAAACGGCGTAAATTTGCTAAATATCAGAAAACACAGACAGAAAAGAAAACCTTCCGCGACTGGGTTTCCCGATTTGTATGGGAGAGGGCGCGTCTGTATTTTCCTTAATAGGCACGAATGGTCTAAAAATATACCCTATAGTACACAACGAAAATTAACTCTAAATACATGAAGCTAGAGCTCAAATCGCTTCGCTTTCAAGCTGCGCTATGTGTGTGTGCAGAGGATAGTTTTCAGTGTGTGCGTAAATATTGGCGCATGCGTCGTTGTGGGTGATGGTAACAAAAATCAATTCGGTGGACGTGGGAGTTACGTAATGACAGAAACAAGTTTGCGTCGGCTGCTGGCCCTAATTGGGGTTAATCCCATTAAACGAGATATCTATCCCAACAGCTTGTAAAGGATAAATAATTCTTTGTAAAGGTTGATGTTCAACAGAGTCAAGTGGTCACCTACGCTTCTTTTAAATCTCTCTCATGTACTCTTTGACAATACCACATGATGCCTACAGACATTTCGTTGGAAAACAATACCAGATCCATCGGGACTAGGCGTATTACAATTTTTGAAATTGAAATTAAGATGAATGATGAAATTAATTACTATCACGATGATTGTGGTCTTTATCTTTAGTATTATTTGAAAGATTTGAATATATAGGAATATGATTAAATACAATTTGTATCAACAACTATCAAATTTTATATTTAGTAGTTCATACTACAATACCCAATTCAGATTTACCCTTTACAGGTTTATCACAGATCGGTTTTGCAGTATGTGCCCCATACGTATGAATAACGTAATTGAAAATAGTGCTGTTAATAAAGTAGTTATCCATATCAACTAACTCAAATAACTACGTCACATCGAAAGATGGTCTTTTCGGTATGACGTCATCACAAATGGCTGTTCGAATCAACGTGATCTTAATATACAAACGTATGAAAGTATAGTAAACTTGTTGCGAAATAGGGATTCCATTTTTGTGCCAATAGAAGCGCGAGATTGCTACTAATGGATCTTTTGTTACAAACTTTCATTTAACTTGCTCAATAGAGCAAACTAATTTATGTACCTACATTTGGATCAAAATATCAGATGTTTCAATTTTGTTTTTGCCACCGGGTATAGTAAGCTATTGCTAGCTGTATTATTTTTTTACAACACCGTAGCAGTCAATAGACTTGTTAATAATAATAATCTTTTGTTTAAAAGAAAAATCCATGTCGCATTTTTTGGAGTTTATATGCAATATTTAAGTTGCATTTATTTATAGCCACGTTTTTGGTAAGCGCAGTCCACACGTGAGATGGAATAATCTGATGGGAAAATGAAGATATGATACTATTATATTTTAAAACAAACTAATTTACACATGTATTAATAAATAGAAAAATAATTTCACTCAACTACGTTATACAATGGGAAGATTTATGATATATGGGAAGATTTTGTATGCACAGTTAACGAAAATTATATTTTATGGGGTCTATGTTTCTCGAAAATTGCGAGAACTTCGAAAGCTGCGAACTTTGACCTTTGCCTCTGTAGAGGGCGAACTTAAAGAAGATTTATAACTAACGTTAAAAGTCAAAAGCTTTTTTCCAACACGGTCTTAAGATAGGAAAATAGTGCGAATAAGTACTACGTCGCTTTCAGATCAAATGCAGAATCATGTGGGTAGTGGTAGTTCGCTATTAACAAAAGTTGAAAACTTCATACTTGCTCGGAGGACACGTTAAGGCTTCAGAAGTGCACTTCTTAGTTATTTACTCATTCTTATGACAGTTCTCACTCTATTAACCGAGGTCAAATCGTTACAAGTTTACTATTAAGATTTTCAGTAACCTTCATGGCCATTTCGTACCGTTTCATACCGTTATTCTTTTTTTTTAATGTTGATGTAGCAAACGAGCACGCAGTCCACCAGATGGTAAGTGGTCACTGCCGCCCATGGACATCTGTAATCAATCCAAGACAGGATTAAATTTCTTTCTTAGGTTGATCACAGATGCGTTGCTACCCCTGAGGACTAAGTTGGAACGCCTCGGTTAAATATGTCTCCCTGACCACACCCTTATACTAGGACACAACAGCAAGAACACTCTATTGTAAGGCAGAAATAGGTGTGGCTTCGACTCCGGAGGGCCCACCCTCCGGAGTCGAACCGTAAAGGGTTCTACCACCTTCAAACTGGAATGCAGCGTGTTAAATTGCTACTCAGGAAATATCGGTAGCATGTCGCCGTGGTGAATTGCAAAGAGCACCACCGTCGCAAACTTAGCAATCTCAACAACCTACGTTAAAATTATTATTCATTCCTTTAACAACGGCGCGACGGCTAGACAGAGATGAATCAAGTTTCTTGGAAAATCCAAGAAGAATTAAACGAGCCCCCTTGTGATGCGATTTGCTATTTTTATACATATCATATTATATAAAGTAATATGTTAAGAATATAATATAAATGCTAAATAAATAAAAAAAAGGCGGAGAAAAAATTCACTACCCGAGAGGTAGTCCTTTGAAGAATTTGTTGCCTCGCGTCCGGCAGACTTTATTAAGAAGGGCATCAATAAGCTACCACTACGTTGCCAAAAATACTTTGATTAATAGAAAAAAACAGTTAAAAAAGTGCGATAACTTATTTAATGAAAGACGGCAATTTTATAGGGATACCTATTATTTATATACTAGCATTATATTCTGACCGTTATATTCTCACCGTCAGATGTATTACTAGGTATATTTTATGAACCGCGTGGAAAAGTGTAGCTATTTTACTCTAAAATTAAACATTTGAGACACAGTTATGATGAAGCTGTATTTGTTATATTTTAACGTCACCTGTTGAGTAGCTCTTATCGATAAATATGACTAAATTGAATATGTGTTTTTGAAGCCAATCACTTATGCTTACTTATTTTATGAAACGCATGAAAAGCTATAGCTATTTTGAACTATAATAAAACGGAAAGAACGATAGATAATGTAACGTAATGTACTAGTAACCAAACATGTCCTCAAGAATATAGTAAAAACTCTACAAAAATCCGTTAAGTAGATTTTGAGGAAATCAGTAACATACATCCAGACAGCTTTTTAAGACGTTGTTTTATAATATGTATAGATTAGTCATCGGCTTTCTGTGCCTTCAGTTCTCAGGCAATGGTAGACCAGAAAAAAGTCCGGCGGAAAAAAAAATCAGAGATAGATATTTTTTAAATTTAAATAGAAATAACCGTAGGCGGCATAAAATGTTTTGTTATTTGCTTCAATGCGTATTAAAACATGGAATAAGTTTGTAATATTATTTGAAAGTGTAGTGTCGGAGGGCGTGGGTGGCGTTTATAAAGAATATTAGGGTAGGTACACAATATTATTATTTTATGAGTATTCTGACGTTACGTTGACGCATTTCTTTGTCATGAATACTTTTGTGATTCGCTGGCGGCGAGGAAGTGGAAGTGTTCACTTCTCTATTTTGGTTTAAATGTTGGTTTGAAGGTGGTAGAACCTTTAACGGTTCGACTCCGGAGGCACCACCGCCATACCTATTTCTGCCTTATAACAGCAGTATT
>DWNJ01002625.1:0-10358 GCA_018250275.1 Udranomia eurus
CTGATGGTAAGTGGTCACTGCCGCCCATGGACATCTGTAATCAACCCAAGGCAGAATCGAAGTTCTTTCTTAGGTCGTCCACAAATGCGTTGCTACCCCTGAGGACTAAGTTGGAACGCCTCGGTTAAGTATGACTCCCTGACCCTTCAAACCGGAACACAGCAGCAAGAACACTGCTGTTATAATGCAGAAATAGGTGTGGCGCTGGTGCCTCCGGAGTCGAACTGTAGAAGGTTTTACCACCTTCACTTACTTACTGCTTACTGCTTATGTTTGCATAATCACGTATTTTTTTTTTTAAATCAATACATTATGTATTTAATCGAACTCTATAAGGATTACACAAATTTCTCATTACCCCCTCAATTTCAAATTGCCCTACAAATTCATACAACCGCCTCGTTAGTACAAATGAAACCCAGCCTTAGGTACGTTTGAATGACTCACAATATTATGAAGCTTTCAATTAAAATAGGTGTGGTATTTAGAATCGGTTAGTTACATATCACCGTTGACCGACGTGACCTATATATGCCCGGCATCACGATTACCGTGTGTCGACCTACAGTAACTACATACATATTTTATGTTTGATTTCCAGCCAAGAACTTGATGAAATCACCAAAATAATATCTCATCGGGTTTGGTGGAACAATAATTATAGAAAATAAAACGATAAGTTACTTTAATTTCTAAATTGAGATGTTTACAAACCGGATAAATAGTAAACGCACTTTAAGATACGACACATTTACACTACACGATGCTTAAACCTATGGACCACATGCATAGTAAGCTCTATCAAATTTGAACGCTGTTTAAAATAAGAGTTCCCAATCTGCGTAGGTAGTAGACATTATTTAAGATACGGCCAGAACTTGAACTACTGCTGGGAATTTAGATGACATGTCAATGTCGAAGATACTTGTACAAATTCTCACTACAAAATGCGACCGGGGAGCTCGATCAAGTCTCTGCTCTTTTTGGGTAAACTTGCCCAAATGTACAGAGATCCAATGACCGCAATACAAAAACATGAGCTTTAGTGTAACCTCCAGTACACCTTCAGGCCCATAACAACCACCATATAATCAGCTCGCTGCCAATCAGGAAATACATTCGACTCCACTAAAAAAATTGCAGTACCGAATCCGAACACAATACTTAACCTTAATTCAACAGGAGTTATGTTTTCCGAAAACCGATTATAATCTGACCGGAGGAACTTGGAAACCGTTAGCCGGGAATGAACTTGCCATCCCACGGGCTTGTTTATTAAACTATTAATTAATTATTGTAATGGTATACATTCTTGTACTATCTCTAGAGCATTTGCGTGTCGACATTTAGGACACAGTCTGCGACACATAGGTACACACATGGCTATAATTTAAATTAATTGATTATTAACCGCGAGTTCTTGTTAAGTAAGGCTCGGTTATAATTGTATTACCTACAGAAAAAATCCCCAGTTCTTCAATCCTTTATGACTTCTGTTGCTTGATTACACATCAAAGTAACAGGACTACAACCAAAGAAACATTTAGTCAAGTCACATGAATGCAAAAAGTTTGATTTATGAAACGTAAAATGGTAAAAATTTTGATAATTAGGTACATTTGCCGGGTTCAGTCACCTCCATCTCGACCTTGGCTCACGGATCTTTGGAAAGCTGGGGTAATAAATATTTGGCATTTTTGTAACAGTACTCTTTCTTTTTTACGGCCCCCCGCCAACTCAGCTTACCTGAAAGATTACACGATATCACTTTCCGTTCAAACTTCGATTCCAGCTGATTAAATATCAAAATACTGACTTATGCTCCGCTAACCTAATTATGTCGACTCTTGAAAAATAAAACTCAAAGGCCAATGCCCTCATGTCGATCAAATATGCGTCGTTTAATTATTCAAGTCATCGGTAAATAGGTCTATGTTGTATACCTAAACCGGAGCATTTATACGATCTATATATATAATAAGTATTAGCTTAGATTATTTTTAACATTAAAAAGTTACCATAGATATGCAATGAGAACTCGAGGGGTCTAAGTAAGATTTCTTTAAAACAATATGTAAAATGCTCTATGAAGAATAATTATTTTAATTTTATGCACCAAGCCTCTTTGAATAAATTTCTGAAAGCGAAACCAACAGACATTTAGACTATCTTATGAATATCGAGTTTTAAGAAACAGTTAAAATTTTACACATTCATAAATATTTACTTATAGAGTTTGATGAATGTGACATTGTGGTGGAAAATACATTCTAATAGAGATGGATTGCCAACACATTTACATAAACTAGGATTCTCAATTAACGAACCCAAATATTAGGAATAGCGGTTAGACAATGTCGTGGTTAAATTTATTTCCTTTCGAGTTTATCGAACTCGGAACAAAAGTTCGCTTTTTGGCGAAGCAATTAACAGCGTCGTGTGGAATACAGTGTTATCGGAGAAAAAATTAATCAAATGTAGTGTGGGTTCCATATGCATATGTATATAGTATATATGTACAGTTAATGCCCGAGAAACAGCATGATAGAGTAAACAAGCGTGTGATTCATCGGGAGGTCACTCACACTCAGAGATGCCACACGTCCCGATTCTGCCGGGACAGTCCCGATTTCGATCATATCCCGCGTCCTGTCCTAATAATTTTGTCCCGATCTGATCACATGGAACATGAATTCATTGCTCGTTGATTCGTTTTTAGGCATCAGTAGTAATAAAACAGTTGCATTGTTGCATGGCAAAATAACAAAAAAATACGCAAAAGAAGAAAAAATCTATTTAACCGAAACCCGTCGATGATCGTTGGTCCGATTTTTTTGTTCCAACCGATGGCCACCCCGCACACACTTGTCATATAAAACCAGTTGCCAAATTGCTATATTTTACAACAAGCAGTCCTTCGTCGTCACTCAAAAATATGACATTGTTCTTCGAATTCGTCGCGGCGACGCACAGGCATCCTCGGTATCACAAAAAAATGGGTCATCGACTTAATTCCTCCACAATGTCCGAACAAATCCATGTACAATCCGTGAACTTAACATTTATTTGGATTCCTCGTGAGTAAATGGCTGCAATATAAATATGGGATACTTGAGCTTCCTTTGATTCATTCATATACAAATTTTAAAGTCTCTTTGCAATGCATATATAGATAGAACTTCTGATCCTGCCTAGGCTTGAGTGTAGATGCCCATGGAAGCACGTCCCCGCTTACCATCAGTTGAACTGCATGATATGCTACCTCAATGTTAAAAAAGAAATAAATAAGACTAAGGATTGGTAACGTTTAATAGAATCTAGGCACTAGATAGGTTTGTGTTTATATTTTAAAAATAGCATTTTCTAGAATTTATTTTTAATCAGCTTCGTTAATTAGTGTAGACGTGGCGAATCTAGGTCCTTCAGTCGTGAGAAATAGGTCATAGAAAGGGTTAGGCCTCTTTGAAAACATAGCGCAAGAAAACCTTGTTTTGCGCAATTATAATTATATCTTTTCCCACATATAAATCCAACCCAAAACTTGTCTAAAAGACGTTCAAAACATAAAGTTGTAAAAACATAAGAATGCGTTTTATTACTCTCTTTACTTTTCTTAAATATTGAAACAAGCACTTAAACCCACCTTTAAATCCTTCAATATACTTACAAAGGATGTATTAACACCCTTGTAAATTTATCTTGTTTATACCCCAAATTGGTAGTTCATGTTTGTTCTGCGTAACCATAAAGTTTATAAAATAAAAGCGTATTTGCTTTTAGATAAAACGATTTTAAGACGAATTGACATCCGTTCAATAATTATATATTTAAATGACAATTAAACTTGGCAATACGTACCAGTAATTTTGTCCCTCCCGCTAAGCTCAAAGGCTTGTGTTAGGAGTGTGTTCACGTCAATAGTGCAATTCGGGAGTGAGGATCGAACCCAGGACCTCTCGATCGTAAGATCGACACACTACAACGACGTTACGTCACAACGAAAAAAAATGTCCTACAGTACTGTAGTAACGAACCTACCACGTCCTACCTCAGATATAGTTTGTTTTTTGTATTATATTTTTGTGATAATATAGGTTACAATAATAACCTAGTGCAGGAGCTCTTTATCTATCATCTATCATTTGCTACTCTTCTCATTGCCTTGGTAAGAAGTAGAACTTAAACATGTAAGTAAATGTGTAGTATATCGAGCGGTCTTTAAGCGGTCTGTAAGCTCTCAATTAGAAATGAATAGAATATAATTTATTCACAAACAACTACAACAACATACAAACTAACTAAAAAAGAAAGACAAAATAATACACAAAAAATGTACAATAACAAAAACAGTAACAATAATTTCGTGCACTTTGCTTTGCACTTTGTTTCGTGAAACGAATACCGACCATAGTAAAATCCGCAGCGTAAACCACTGTTGTTGATTTTTTTTTATATCCGCTCTTATGTACTTAACATATTTCATGTATTTGGAATATTATAGATATTAGATAGATCGTACCCACGATATCTCTTCCTATATGTTTGCATAACATCAAATTTTAGTTTACTCATGTTTATTTTAATGACTAAGGGTATTTATAAGTACCTACATGTTAAATTTTATTTAGGAAATGTGTTAACTATTTCGACGTAAGTCAAGCTACCTTGTAATGGACGCCATTATTTTGATTTAAAGCGGAAAAACACCTCGTTCTTTGTGATACCATCTCTGACAATATATTACTGGTAGTGTGACAAATTAAACACTTAAAATAGCCGCATTAATCTAGGAAAAAGACGAAATAATATACGCGGCCAACAGGAAACATAATAAATAGGTTCATTCTTAATTCAGAAACTTTCGGCAATATATAAATACCGGACAAGATATATGCATGCCGGTTGACAATTTATTGAGAAGCAAAACCTTTATTGACTTAGTTATCGGTAGCGGGGTATTAAACGAATATTTTTGAAATTCTTCATAAATAAAAATGGTCATTAACATTTTCGACCTTTCATATGTCAGCGTCTTTAACCCGTTAATATCCTCCCACTGTGAGATATTCTAGTCAATATACGGGTACTCCCACAGGCGAGCTCAATAGAAATCAGTCCTAAGATCAGGATTAATTATTTGAATACAGAAAGTAGATGGGCATTCATATTTCATATTGAAGGGCATTTATAAAATTAAAGAAAATAGTCACTTAATAAAGTAGGCGGAAAAACGTTGCACAAAATTAAGATCAGTAGAAACTAAACTAACACTTAAAATAAAAACAGCATAAAAGAACGCCTAACTTGCCGAATACCGAACTTTAAACGCGTCACTAAAACATAGTGTTAAAGCGGCAAAGATAACAAAAAACTACATAAAAGCTACGCCCCCTTTGAATCTAAGTCAAGCAAAAACCTACAGAGTCAGAGAGGGAACTGCCTAACCCAAATGCGAGTATTTGCGAAAAACGGTGGCCCTTACCGTTCTTCAAAGTGCAAATAAAATGGTAAGGAAAGCAAACGTCCCGTCAGAGTACGCAGATTTTAAATTCGTCACCTGCAAGTGAGAATGCAAATGTATGTTCCGTACAATAAAGACTTTAAGTGCGACTGACGTGAATTTTTACCGAATTTATCGACAGTTTCTGCTTGCTTTTATCGCGGGATATAATGGGAAATGTTTTACACCTTTGCTATCAGGGAATAAGATTACAAAACCTTTGGGATTTATATATTACTTTTTACGTAACATGACAGAAGCCATCTTTGATCTGTACTCATTATTAGCTCCTCTAGTTTTTGCTAGTTATAGACAAAAAATCAAAGAAATTGCCAGCGTCGTTCACTCATCCGACTTCCTACTGATGTTACGTAAGTACTCCAAAAACCATTAATGGATAAATGACGGATCAATTAAGGCCAGATTCCGTATCACTATTCCTTTAATACCTTTTATACATTTCAGTCGAAGAGTCATTTGCTGCATAGACGGTTTGAAGAACATACATGACGAAAGGATTTTTTTTTGTAGGTATATTTGTTTTTGTTGAAAATATTTTCTAACAATCGATTAATTATTTCATTAGATAGTTGTTAAGTAATTACAACATAACTTTACCAAATTCAATAAACTTTAGTGAATCGATGATGAGTAATTTTTCGGTTTTTATGAAGGAACCCAAAACCACGCGTTCCGTTAGTGTGAATGAGAACACGTAATTACACGACAAATTCAAAGTGGGATAAATATGTTGTTTTAACCACGGAACATTTGCAGAAATACTGATGGCATTACATAAATATGTTAAGTGTGTACCTGACAGGAAGAGATGCTCTTCATATGGAGTCATTAAAATACGTCAAACTTTTTTTAAGGTAGTGGAACCACCACCACACCTACTTCTGCCTTATAACAGCAGTGTTCTTGCTGCTGTGTTTGAAGGGGGTTGGTCAGGGAGACATATTAACCAAGGCGTTCTAACTTAGTCTTCAGAGGTAGCAACGCATCTGTGGTCGACCTAAGAAAGAACTTCGATCCTGTCTTGGGTTGATTACAGATGCCCATGGGCGGCAGTGACCCCTTACCATCAGGTGGACTTCATGCTCGTTTGCTACCTCCCAGTTATAAAAAAAGGTAATTTACACCATCAATATTTGCTGATTAAAAATTGTTAATAGTTAAGCTTACATTCGACTAGAAGCATTACCTTTCGACTAAAAGTTACTACTAGCTTTTTTTAGTTTACCTAATAATAATATATTAATAACGAATGATACTTTACGGAGCAAAAAGATAACTACATCTTCAACCGTTGAGGTTACACAGAAATACTTATGATGTTTTGCTTTAGTATGTAGATATAAGTCGATAAAAAACATCTATTGTTTTGTAACTTTTTATTTAAATAAAATTAAATATATACTGAAATATATACTCATGCTTCTGTTTTATGGAACGATAACGTTTTTCAACAATGTACAAGTACAACGACATTATAATCATGATTAAATTCTGGCAGAATTCTAATCTGAACACAATGTAGCACATACTGTGTGGATGCTGTAACCTGTACAGAAAAATACCGAACGCACTAAGAATTCTTTCGACCCATCTATTTCTTTATGTTTGTCCTTAACATTTTGATACCAACATTGTACATCGCGGTGCGCTAACAACTTTACTCTCTGGTATTCCCTCCGACATTATTACTGAACCCCAATATTGTTCTCCTCATGTGTGTCAGAAAGTGTCCCTTGATATATTGCGCGTGCTCTTCATGAACCATTATTGAGTTACTGGGTTTATCTCCGAATGCCTTCGCGGTTACGTACGTTCTCATCTACACAAATAAAATAAAGGCTGCATTATTTTGTGGAATGCTTAATGCGTGGGGTCCCTAAAATGGTTATTGAATTATATTATATTAATCTCCGTTGCCACGAAGTGATGACATTATTTATTGAGTGTTTTCGTCTCTTATCTTCGTTCTGGGTTGAGGTTTTATTTCATGTCACCAATCCATTTGTGGATCGTATCTCATGCACCTACTTACTTGTACGTTGTGTTAAGTTAGCAATAAATTTAGTCATCATCCTAAGAGGATGCCGAATTTCGACGATAACCCTCAACAGTTAAATCAGCGCTCGTTTCAAATAACTGATCGATTTCCTTTTTGAACCATGTCGATAAGGAAGGTCCAATCGAATCCTTCATCAATGGATAATAGTAACTTTAACAACTCTGTACAAACAAGACTTTTATTATTAATTTCATAATTTTTACAGTGGGCAATATATTTTGTATATTTTTTATTTAAATATCATTTGTAGTTTTTAACTCTTCCTTAGGTCAAATTAAAAATGTTTGTTTTTCAGGCTACGAAATGTTATAGTATTTGAGGACAGTTAGTTTTACTCTACAACATTGACTCGAATATATCGTATGAAAATTTACACCCAAGACTTAAAAAAAGTAATGACGATTGAATAAATAAAAATGAATCTCTCCAAATATCCTTTAGCTAAAATTCAGCATAATTTTACGGTTTATATGCTCACTAAGAACAATATTATGTAAATAATATCCAAAATTGAGTTTTTTTTCTAAATAATCACTATACCAATCGCAATAAATAAAGCTCATTGGCGATACGATTGATATGCTCACAAAGAACGATTTTAAGCAAATCGTATCCACAATAGAGATGTTTTCTCTAGCTACAAGTAATTGCTACACCATGCGTCACGGACAAAACATAAAATGTGCCTAGCGAAATCATTACCTAAGGAAATTTTAGTAATTCCATGTGAGTGGTGAAATATTTGGGCGGTTTTATCATTGAAACTCATCTCCTTTTCACAAGCAACGCGAGCCACGGGCGATTACTAGTCAGGAGATAAAATACGTGCATTTTTTCCACGGCCGCCAGTAGGCACTCCCATGTATCATAACGGAATTCGCCGGCTCAGCCGGACCCGGACAGGATGGCGACGGAATCAGTAAAATATGGACGTATTTCCCGCTGCACATAAATCGGTTTTAGTCGGTTTGTTAGAACAACTTTATCGCCATATATTTCACGGGTTCTAGTTTTTGGTTACACGGGTAGGGGTGGTCAAAACAATACTCTCTCTTTAGTGACGTTGTTAGCAATTATTTCCTAAAAGCTTGTAATTAAGGGCACATATGGTAATTCTTAAACGTACATCCAAAACTGAATTATCATGGAATAAGAAATCTTGAACACTTACGTAAGAGTACAAAATCTATGACTAGCGTACATTATAAGCTATGTAAATGAAAATGAAAACACATTTTTGTTTTATCTATTAGATTACCCAGAGAAGCCCATACCCAGCAATGGGACAAAAACAATTACAGACAATATTATACTGGATGGACAGCACGTATTTAATAACCGCAATTATATTAAATAAAAATACCAACACTGACTAATCAAAACACGAGTAGCCCTAATAAATCCCCACTTAAAACAAAGATAACTTTAATTGTTACTTAGAAAGCATTAATGCATCCAAATGGGCTATACCCAAAGAACGTCAGGTTCAATCCGAAATGATTAATCCGAAACGCGACAGAGTTAATTTTCTAATAAATTTAACCCTTCCTTGCGGTCGATAGATTTGAACGTTCAGACGAACTTAGGTGTCTCGGCAAATTTTATTAATGTATTCGGTCTTGATATGAACCCTTGTTTTATTGTCAAGATATAAATCCACTTAAGGGGAAGATAAACATAAAATCGAATTATGTCCTTCATTACAGCGCATAATGCAGTGATAGCCTGCAAAGCCTATATGGTAGATATATTCGGCATTTTCCCACGCTAATGATACCTAATTATTATTACGTTATATTTTAACTATAAACGAATTAAAACAGATCATTTTATATGAGAAACAATGTGTATTGTAAATGTCTTAATTATACCACAATATTCATTCAATTCATATTAATGAAATAATACATAATTATTAACAATTTCGTTCCACAACTTGCATGTAACCATTCTTATGATTTATCCAATATTTTTCTTTCTTTCTCTTTACCCCACTAATTATCAAGTCCAAGGTATATGTGTATGTAGATAAAGACACTATTAGAATCGGATCTCATCACAAATGATAAGGTTCCTATATTGGTACAAAAAATATGTGTTACATGGATCACATATAGAAAAATGCAAAGAAAAGTTAAATCACACATGTTATACACTCATTAATTCACATTACAACTATGTTAATATTGTGATATCATTTTTGAACTCGTATTGCACATGGATAAATATTTTTATAAGATATTCTTACACGGTACAAGATAAATTTGAATATTACAGCAAAAAGTAGGCATAACGGCACATAACAGTAATTGCATACGCCTGTGAATCACCTGTGATATATTACACTTGCAAAATGTACGTAATTTCAATAGTACATTTCACTTGCTTATAAGGAAGAAAGTATTATGTATTTATCGCACCAAGCATAGTTTTTAACCTTGTTCTTGTAACAAACTATCGGTCTGCTGGAGAGCCGGCGTACTTCGTACCGTCTCAGAATCAATATTAGCAGGTAAATGATTACACAGCAAGATCTTGCTGTTATCTAGCGTCTGGTAGTGTTGTCTATTATGTTAAATTAATACGTAGCTATGGGACACTAAGCTAACGGAATTTCAAGTAAATGACATACGTATTCTGGTTACGCTTTATATATTTGTAGCACTATTAGTGTTACACTAGTAATGGCAAAACGAAGTGGAGGAACATCTTTGTCATATTTCAATTCCGTCATTGAAACAGCTAAACATTATGATGCTAAAACTAACTATCTAAGCA
>DWNJ01002626.1:0-10356 GCA_018250275.1 Udranomia eurus
GCCTTGATTTTAGCACAAATATAATATCAATAATCAGATGTTTTTATTCATTGTAAAGTATACAAATACACTCAATGAACGTCATAGTTTACCATTAGTCAGTGGACTGTGGATTAGTCAGTGTTCTCAGGCTATGGTAGACAGGGAGACAAAGCTGGCGCAAGAAACTCCAGCACTCTTTTAATAATTCTACATAAATAAATTCATTCAAATTCAATATATTTAAAGGACATACGGGTTTTTAAATCCAAAGTAAGAAACCTTAAACAGAAAATATTACGGCTGTAATCTCATTTATCTACATTTAATTATCAATGCTATAGAGTTGGATGATAACGAATGATAATTATGTATCCATTGAATGGATGTTATACAAATAAATAATTAATTACGTAGAAAGCTGTGTTTGTTTGTTTGACTACTGCGAGTGTGGAATCACAGAAATTCAATTAGATCCTATCATCACATTTAGATATATATGTGTATGTCTGTGTGACACAGTGGTCTATTATGTTGATGTTTTGTGATGAAGGCTCGAGTCAAACCGTAAGTTATAACCTCTATGTGCCTTGTTTATATTATGACTTGCATGCTTTAAGTTTAGATTTATTATGTAACTGATCAATTATTATTTGAACTCAATTTATATCGATCTTTAACCATCGCTGATGCAGTGGCAGCCTTGGTATAATCAGACCAGATTGAACCCATAACTGCCTACCTGAATGGATTCTAGATTGAAGGTGAAGGATCCAATCTACGCAAAATTGTAGTACATATCTTAGTAGATTGCACCTACAACCGCCTGTCTCCCTGAAGAAATTCTAGATTGAAGGTATTCAATCTACGCAACATTAAATTAATTTTATTCCAAGTTGCTGCAAAATACGATCACACATGCCACTTCTGAACGCTACCATTACAAAAACCGACACCCATTTGTACCTATATTAGCTACATTTTTGTGTCTTCATAATTAACGACTTCGCCACTAATTTTAAAATCTTATTAAACCCATACAAAAACCATTTCCGCCATATGGTGTGAGTGGATCGCATAATTCACGGTCAAATACCACCCTCGTGATGTCCAATGAAATTTAAACTTAAGGCACTTGTTATAAAGTTTATATTTCTCTACATTGTTCTTGTCCCGCATCGATGACTTCAACTCGGGGAAGTTCCAGAAAATATGTGTTATTACTAGATTTATATGGTATCTTTGTGTTCTTGTTATTTTTATTTTAAAGGCGGTGACCCATTAGATTCGAGTATATAACGATGGAAGCCAAGATAGTTCTAATGTCACCCAGTGCATTAATTAGGGATTAAGAACTTAATTTATCATAAAAGACAAATTACTTGACGTCACTTACATGGTAATAGAATATTGTTTAATACAAATGAAGCAATAGTAAACTCGGTGCGGGTAGTTGAGAAAACAGAATATATGTACAGGTCATTGGTAAGATGCGGTTTCATTCGTTATCTTATTATATAGTGGTCCAAGTTTCGTTAGGCAGCAAACGAACATGCAGACCACCTGAGGTCGACCACGAATGCGGTGCTATCCCTAAAGACTTAGTTGGAACAGCTGGGTTAATAGCGTTTATACTTTAAGTTTTGTTTGTATTTTATTCAAGAGAGAGAGATCTCAATAGAGAGATATTTTTTCATAGATATACATGAAATATATCAAAATATACAATAGTATACAAAGAATATAATAAAAATAAATTGCATCTTCAAAATTTCCCGCCAAAACCCTAATTTCTGTCATGGCGTCGTTGTGACGTAATACTCCTTTTATTTTCGTTCAGTGTCTACATCCCTATTCTTAATCCGATAGACACTTCCGACTACCATAAAGAGATCACAACCACTTCGTCTTAAAAGTCGAACAGTAAAACATCATAGTATGATGTGTCAAATAACATAAACGTCTATACAAATACACGTGTTTGTCACTGCATAAGTCGCGTTAGACCATTTTAATACCAGCGCATAGAGTCGACAATCGAATGTGTCATGCGTCTTTGTAAAATTCAACAGATTATAACAGTATCCGTGAAACTACGTGAAAGTATTTGACTGTTAACCAGTTTTTTATTACTTTTAACAAAGAATAGCGTTTGCTTGATGCAATATACTCAAGTAATCCGAGGGACACACGCAAACAGACGAGAAAAAATCAGTTCCATAGAAGATCGCACCTTGTACTGACCTTTTAAACCTAGATCTATCGTTAAAAATATAATATCTTGTAGTACGTCAGTTTATTTTATCACTTGCTTTTTTCTACATGATTAAAAAAAATTGCGGACGATTTCAACGTGGACCATTTTGGATTTTATTTGATATTATTTGGAGAGATTAAAATGACTTCTTGACATAGATCTTCATAGACAGATCTAAGAGTTCACTTCTGTACAAAAGTTATGGAAATAAATTTTATTCTAACATCCTTGGGACCAAGATTATCTTAAATAATACGCTACGCGCAAAAACCTATACAGCAAATTGGCTGTAATTATGTTTAAAATACCATCTTACAATTAATGCCAACTATTCGTGGTTTACGCGAATACGTCACAATGGCTAAGCTGATGGCATCTGCCAGCCAATTATAGACTCTAATGTTTAAATTATACAGATTAACTTAAGAAGCGTGCTTAATCGCATTCGTATTGCACGCGCAAGCTAAAATGAACTTTAGTAAAACAGAAATAGGGTGTATTTTATATATTTTGAGCGTAGTTAAATGCAAGGTGTGATTATGAATGATGGACCGGTTTTTGTATGATCAGTTTCAAGTGTAACTAGTTTTTGCTTAGAAATGCGCGAGTAATAAACTTTTGAACACGCGATGTATTGTGAGACGGAGGAAGTAACGCTCTCTCTATCATTGTCTTGAAGATTTTTTCATTAAATCTCATCCGTTTTAGAATTAAGCCATTCATAGGTTATATCGCATTCCTAAAAATTAAGTCTACAAATCTTGTTAGACATTAAATATATTTGAGGCCTAACCAGCCCGGCCTACCTTAATCTTTAATAACAAAAAATTAAACACTATACTCTAAAATGAAAAAAGCCAAAGATCTTTAGAACACCCATTCCCTTAAACAACCGTAAACACATAAGAGGCAAATATAACAGAATTTTAATTACGCTTTCGTGCTTCGGGCGCTTCCTTCCGGTTTTTTTATAACTTTGAAGTAGCAATCGTGCATGCAGTCCATCTGATGGTAAGTGGTCATTGCCACCAATGGACATCTGTAATCAACCCAAAATAGGACCGAAGTTCTTTCTTAGGTCGACCACACACGCGTTGCTACCCCTGAGGACTAAGTTGGACAGCCTCGGTTAAATATGTCTCCCTTACCACGTCCTTTAAAGGAGAACAGTAGCAAGAACACTACGGTTATGAGGCAGAATTAGGAGTCGAACCGTAAAAGCTTCTACCACCACATGAAATCGATATACATTGAAATAGATGGTATAATTCCGTCATTCCGTGATGATCCTAATTCCAACCTTAGACGCTAAGCTAAGACGAACGCTTAGCAACACTGACAGTCTATACCACTGGGCCGATCTGCCAGTCTGCAGATAGTGCAGACTGGCAGCTAGTGCAGACTGGCAGTTGGATGGCGTCATTTCATTTGGACAGCATTTCGCTTCGCTCGTGTCGTGTTTATGCAACTATTATTATTGTTCCAGTAGGTTCACCACGTCAGTAGTACATGTTTTAGGACACTTTTATCTATTGACTTAGATACGAAATTGTAAGAATTCTTCACGTATTTATTTTATAACTAGCTGACTCGTCGCACTTCGTACCGCCACCCGGTCCCCGTCCCAATACATTTTTATTTATAAACCTATTTTTCATGAATCAAACACTAAATGTTAAGTGAAGCTTACCACAATACATCAGTCAAACGCATTCAAATCGGATCAACCGAGAATAGCGTGCACAAACGCACAGAGAAACAGACAACCCGACAAACAGAGAAAAAATGTAAAAATCATTATTTTGGGTTCTATTATTTATGATTAAAGACCCCTAAAATGGATTTCTCTCTTTCTCTTAGATATCTTCCATGTACAGACACCAATCACTTACAGATTTATTATATGTATAGAATATAGATTATGGACTGTCCTAACAAACAACTGTCAGTTGGTGAACTCGGAAGCAATGCAACGGCCGCATTTGAATGGCCGTTAGGTATCTGCACGGAGAAAGGTGGTCAGGACCCAACGATCATATTAACAACAGCCCTAAGTACTTTGTTCGTTTGTGCAATGAATAGCTAGTTGCCGCGACTCGGTGTGCATGAACTTTTAATACCTATAGGTATAGCAGAAGAAAAAAGCTGCAATAGCCCAATGGGTAGTGTTTCGGTCGATCGAGAGGTCGTGGGTCGATCCACACTAACCCATTGCACTATTGACGTAAACCCACTCCTAAAACAAGCCTATGAGCTTAGCTGGTGGGGTTAACAGAATTGCAAAAAAAAATGTATGTATGTATGGCGCAGTTTTTAATAAAATCATATTAGTGAGTGAACATTCAATTATCCCCTATTTTTCTACCCTTAGGGTTAGGTTAGGTTATAAGGTAATATTTGTTAAAAAAATATATCGGTATCGGTAAATATCGGTATATGATTTTAAAAAAAACCTACTTCAGAGTATACTAATGCAGAATTATCAAACTACTCTACTCAGTAAAAAGTTATGACACATAACTTAGTGAAATCTGTAAGTGAATACGCAAGCATCACCTATTTTTGTTAGGGTTAGAATTTTTGTTCAAAATTGTTATGGGACCAAGTTATATTGTCTAGTAAAAATTATCAAAGTGGTCGGTAAAAAGATATGCGTGGTCTAACATAAAAAATATATAGTGTCGAATTGAGAACCTCATCCATTGTTTTCGCCGGTTCATAAGCAGACAGAACCATAGGCGCAAGGCGGGAAATAAGCCATACCTCAATGTTAGATCATTACTAGCTATTATTATGACATGTTAACTGTTGAAGTTGTTTATCAGCGCCCACTCCTCAATTTTTTATCGATTATAATTCCACTTGTCCGTAGAGGTGATTGACCAACATTCCGTGTTTGTGAGCTCAATAAACAAATATGTTGCAACAAACTTTGCGTCTGTTTGTACATATATCTTTTTTGTAACATATTTATGTAAAAAAAGATATATATCTTTTTTATCGTTTTTGTTACATTGATGTAGCTAACAGGTTTACAGTCCACGTGTACGTGGGCACTGCCGCTCATTTACATCTGTACTCAACCCAAGACAGGACCGAAGTTCTTATTTAGGTCGACTACGAATGCGTTGCTACCCCTGCGGACCAAGTTGGAACGCCTCCGCTAAGTGTCTTTGTGGTCTTCTTTAAATCAAAACACGACAGCAGAAACACTGCTGTTTTAAGACAGATAGTTGTGGCGATGATGTATCTCAGTCGAACCACGATGTTTTCTACCACCTTCTTTCGAAGATACCAACGATTGTGATTTTTATTCTTTGAAGTAAATACCTTTAAAACATAAGACACTCATTATAGATACTGTTTTTATATAAAGGAACTAGAATCAACTGCCTAACGGAGCCACGGGCTTGACTTAGTACAGTCTAGACATAATTTCGCATAATCACAACCTCAGAAGACGTGTTCTGATAGAGTAATGGCGGCAATCTAACGACTTGTATAATGGATAGGTTAATTATTATAGTATTGGCACGGCGTGTTCTTATACACGCACTGACGCAGTTATTTAATAGTGGGTTATTTGCGGGTCAATAACTGATCTCTTGACGTCTGTGCGGATAACTTTTTTAACTTGTGATGGAATGATAGAAGCTTGCATGTTTCCACTGTACGTTGGATGTTGGAAGCGTGCATGTCTCCGTGTTTTATGTCAGTCGTTCACGAACCATTTTTAAAGCAGTTATAATGGTTAATTGGTTGGAACAGGATACCGATAGATGGCTGGGGCCGGGCAGATGGATGGTGGAAACAGCAGACTGATTGAATTTAAAGCTTCTATTTTTGGGTCGACTGCGGAGGCACCATGTCATTTGTTTGATGAGAGATAATCGGGCCGATGTGGCTAGAACGCGAAGAGTTTGAAGGGGTGTTTAGGGAGAGACAATCAAGGGGACATTTCTACTTAGTCCTCAGGGACAGCAACGATGCGTTATTATGTATCTCATACTGGTATACTCAAAGATCGGAGGACCTTATCATTAGATGGACTGCATGCTCGTCTGATACCTCGATGTTATAAACAACATATTCTGGTGAAGTCACTTATTTATCTGTAGTTTATAGTATAATTTGTAGTCGTATCAGTAGTATATCTATACACCGAGTAGTGGCGCCGAGCAGACGAAGGTTGCTACACCAGCGGGCGATGGTTTACAACATTCGGTTTGGGGAGGAAGCCAAGTAACGGGAATCACAGGCGCCATTTTACCACCATATTTGAAACAGACATCGAATCCGATTTTTTAAAATAACTTGGAGACATTTTTTATTATTGGGTACAAGAATTCTTGTCTGTGAAAAAGAATTAAAATCCTTTAACCTTTTCCTTTAATTTACATATAAAAATGATCAAGGCGAATTCTTTTCTTCATTATTGATTTCTTTACAAAATCCAAAATATTGTGTGCTTGTCAGACTACGAGAGAACGAATTTTATTATCTACTTCATAACAAATACCATTTAATAATACACTTAATTTAGATTCCTATGTTCGTTATGTCCTAAGTATAATGAGCGGAGGCGCCATACAGACGAAATAGTCCGTTTTACAGCCGCTCGATTTGGCGAGCGAGCCAAATAACACGAATTCAACTATACGATGCTCCATTTTAACACCACACGCCAGTTTTCAATAAATTTAAGTCCAAAATGAATTGAAAATCCAACTTTTACGTAATGGTAAATGGGTA
Organism: Udranomia eurus; assembly: GCA_018250275.1. Taxonomy (NCBI): domain Eukaryota; kingdom Metazoa; phylum Arthropoda; class Insecta; order Lepidoptera; family Hesperiidae; genus Udranomia; species Udranomia eurus. Next base: position 6,989 of record DWNJ01002626.1, read on the forward strand.
AGCTCTTTATCACGAAGACTTGGAGTATATAGAAATAATGTAATCAATCATACTAGAACGGACTAGGCTCCGGGCATAATTTAACTGCTTCGCTGCAGTAGATTGTATTTGTATATTGTAGTTTTAGTAGTATTGTATTTCTAGATTGTATATGTATTTAAGAAATTAATTCTATAATAATTATATTAATTCTTTACAAATACTATCTCTAATCATGTGTCAAATATATCTTATAATTTATACATATTTATAGGACATCGGCTTGACTCACGTGTAGTTTACGTATCCGCCGCGATCTCGCTACGATCGGTCGGAGCTCATGATGAAGAACCTCGAAGAAGAACCTCGAATAGGTTCGAAACTAGTCGGGCTGTACTGCACTGTACTCGCGACAGTTTTAGACATAACATTTTATAATTTATTCAAATCTAATATATGAATAAACGATATATCATTGCAATTCGCGAGTTTCGCGCAAGTTTCTTTACTTGATAGGGCGCATAAAAGTGGTTTTGTCTCGTACAATAACTAGGTGAATTAATGCTCTAAGTAAACCCAGATTTACACGAATCTTTTTAAGGCATTAAACAGTTAACTATAACAGTTGTGCGCAGAAGACTGTTAAGGCTTATATGGCTACTCCATTTGGCGTGTGTGCCAACAGGAGTTTGCGAATCAAATCGCACGAAACAGCCTTAGCACATCCACTTCATTTTATAACGCTATGCTAGCATCATGTGAGCTTTGTCGTTATGACATGTAGGCTAAATCAACTGCGAGTAGCAATTAGGAGGCGGTACGTAAATATTTGATTGTGAGACACAATAAAAACTTATGAATGTATGTACAATCTGAATTAACTGCGAGTAATTGCCTAGAACTCGCTTTGTAAATATTTACTTGTGAGATTTAAAAACTGAATCAAATAAGACATTTTAATTTTCCATGTCGCTTTTCATGAGCGGAATAAGTAGCTTTGGATTGGATGGATATATTTATTATAAATTAAGTACTTGAATAAGTTAGTATCGTTTTATTAAACATTAAAAAAAATACTACAGATAAATTATAAAATGTATAGTGTAAATCGATAAAAATATTAAATTGAAAAAGAGATGTTCGCCTTATTAAAAATTAAAATGTTACACTACATATTATGCTATTGTAAACGTATCTATCTCATTTTATCTATTATAAATGTTCTCGCATATGAAATATAGTTTTATATGGTAAATTGCAAGAGAAGTCCAGTAAGATAGACCATTGGCTTGCATTTTACAAGTACTGGATACGACCAAGTTACAATTTATCTCTTGCAAAACACTGGGTACCTGGTACATATGAACAAAAATAGGAATACACGGCTGTGTAAATATGAAACACAAGGCGATGATTATGATATAACAGTTATATATCCTTAATAACACATATATTGGGTATCTCTTAGAAAATGAAATTTTACGCAAAGTAGCTTTTAGAGATTCAATGTAAGTGTAAAAACAGAAATTTTCCCCTGTGGGAACTGCAAAATATTTAAATATTTACACGTAGGAGACTTGTTGTGTTAATAAAATGGACATTTCTTTACGAATAAGTTTATGATTGCAACTAAACGAGGAGGTCTGTCCCGATTTACCTCTATTATGGCGGGAAATTTGGCACACGCGCCAAATAACATGGGAATTTTTCTGTACCAAGCGGCATCTTAGCGCCCGCTTCAGACGTTCATTGTAGACCTTATCATTAGTGAATGCAATGCTCATTAGACACCGAATTAGAACAGGCTGTAGTTACATAATCCAATCATCATAGAGCATCAAATTTTAAAGTTTATCCACCATATATACACATGGCACATGGCACTTTTCATGCTACATACCAATCGAACATTTTGTGACTACAAGTTACTTAAAGTTCAATTAATGTAGCTATAATATATCCTTAAGATTTGAAAGAGTTTTATATTTCTTAACAGCGAAATAAGTTGAAGAGTGGAATTTAAGGTAGAATATAGGATCGTTTAAACCTTCTTTTTTTAACTTAACCTCATATACACAATACATTTAAGTTTTTATTGAAATTTGTTCAGATTTTAATGCTAATTATGATAATATTCGCATTTTGAATATTAAATTAACATCCTAGTTACAGATAAAACAAAAAAGATGCAAACGAACTAGATAAAATCTCATGATTGTAGCCAAACAAGACGATAATTCGCGCGCCATCTACAACGATTATAACGGCCACTAGATTTGGCACACGAGCCAAATAACACGGGAATTAAACTGTACCATGCTGCATTTTAGCGCCACTATTCAGATCATGATACGGCATTGTATCGATGTTGGGAATATTAACCGATGTTTGGATATTAAGGCTGGGAATATAGATCGGAGGCAGAGGAATATAGGCCAGACATTGACTGAATGCATTCCTCATTATGCCGAATAATTAAGCGTTATCCGTGCCTCGGTAATATCTGACATGGATACTGTTGATTTACGTACAATTGCATTTCGGTAATTAATTTCGTTGCAGTGATTTTCAAATGTGTATTTGCGTTTTGAATTCGCAAATTTACTGTTATATTAATTGATTTGTGGAAGGGTACTGGTGGCTCTAGGCGATTCTTTTCAAATGGTCTCTGGTTCGATTCCGGTAGCGACTAATCTAAACGAGTTTGGACATCTTTAATGGTTTTCGGCATTTATGTGTGTACAGAACACAGAATCCTATGTGATTTCGATGAAATGTAAGCAGAGACGATGACAGTAGTATATCGTTGCGTAAAATTGATCGCCCTTAAGGATCTACAGATCGATCGATCGAGTCCCATTAAAACACTAAGTCCTTAACATTCCTAACACAATGTTCTGCGTTCAGTTGGAGGGTAACAAGTTTGTTGACAATGTTGCTAGTTACAGCGTACAAGTAAATTTACGTGGATTTTTGTTGTCAAAAAACTTAATAGTACCATTGACCTTTTCCGGCAAGCTTTGGGATTGCGTGAAAAGAATGATGTATCAGCAAATGGTGGCAAAACACGAAACGTGACATGATCATTGCGCTAATGTTACATTTGTGTTGTTTCATCGTTGCGCTAATGTTACATTTGCTTTTTTATCATTGAGCAAATGTTATATTTGTGGTGTTTTATTTTTGGTTGAAATTAGCTTTTTACGATGCGGAAATGGCGAGAGTCATTTGTATGTTGTAAGAGTGACTGAAATCCATAGATAGTTTATTAAGTAAGCGAAAAAATAGTAACTCAATTTAGAGATTCTATGTATTTTGTCGTTATTATAAAAACGACGGATGTAATCAATTAGACACGTATATATATATTTCTTTATGTTAGACCACGC
>DWNJ01002627.1:0-10355 GCA_018250275.1 Udranomia eurus
GTTTGAAGGGTGTAGGGAGACAGTAACGCATTTCTGGTCGACCCAAGAAAGAACTTCGATTCTGTCTTGGGTTGATTACAAATTTCCATGGGCGGCAGTAACCACTTACCATCAGGTGGACTGCATGCTCGTTTGCTACCTCAAAAAAGTGTTTATGCTAAATTTCTGCGTAGAATTGCAAATTTGAGAAGTTTCAATCAAGTGTAATCTGTAAACCCCAAGTCTCTGAAAGATTTTCAAAATTCCATTAAGATATAAAGCTTAAAATTCATAATAACACATCTTCCGCGTCCGGCATTAGAAGATTTCGTATCAAATGTGTTCGGTACGCGCATAAATCCTTGCGTAGTGTTTCAGTGGGAATGGAAAATGGTCCGGCCTAAAGCACCACGTGTTTTTATCCACCCAGCGCCACCCATACATCACCCACGAATGTATCGCTCTCACCTCTGCTGTTTCGCACCCACACCAACATTACGCGTATTATGTTACGGTCCGTGAATGATAAACGGACAGGTAGCCTTTCAATGTGTAAGTTTAATCTTTTATACTTCCTACTATTATCTTTCGCGTGCGTACGCGTCCGTAAATCGAATTTATGATCTGATATTCATCTGTGTTTTGTTTTTATTAGCCCATGCCTTTATTGTTTTATTCGCGAATTTATTAAGCTGCGAATAATGGAAATTGTTGGTTATAAATATTGCTCAGTGTTATTCTTCTCTGCAAATTGAAAACATTGCTGAAAGGCACCAATAAATTTATATTTCGTACTACCGCCCAGGGTTTGCGCTGTGTACATAGCAAAATCCTTACATTAAGGGATCAAACTTGCCCATTTCCCTAACAATATTATTATAGTGGCTCAAAAATTTGCACGTTGCTAACGTAATTGACTCGAGCGAAATTAACTTTATTTTAAACAAGGATGTTATCCACAATAACATTGTGAAGTGTTATGATAACGATACATATTTTATGCAGGCTTAAGCCTTTTTGCGGCGCGTATAATTAAATTTTTACGCACGTAAACGTGCAAATGCGCGAATGTACACGCATGTATGAATACGTATAACCCCGTATTCGTTTACACAAAGTTGACGCACGGTGAAAATTAAATTTATACGCACCGGAAATACCCTTATTGCATTACAGCCGTAACCTATTTATCGTTATATCTTAATATAATTATATATAACGATAAATAGGTAAATTACTTTTTCGTATCTGGTGAAAACCCAATCGATTGAAACTACTCAAATCTGTAATTCGACATAGTGAATTGGCAGGCGAGATAAGTGGGATATACAATATTCATTCATTACCGATAGTTAATAAGACCATGTCTGAGTTCAATCCGTTTTAGAACGTTTTATTAATCTTTCTTTAAATGTTATTGCACTTGTAACGTGTGTTCACAGTGGGCTGAAAAAATATTTATACACGGCTCAGTACTACGCTCACGGCGCTCGTTTCGCCTGAAATAATTAATTGTAATCGTCATTTCCGGCGATTTCGTTACCGTTATTCACACCGATCGAACGTTTTTATTGTATTGTTTTATTTGTATCGTACTCCGACAAAACTGTTCATTGTACGTTACCCATGCCACTTTTGAATTGATTGCTAGTTTGAGTTCCGATGGACATGACCTAATTGTTCATTATCTTTGCCCCGCTTTACTCTAATAGTAAGTTGTATTAAAATTATTATTTTTATATCTATTATTATAGGAAACGAGCATGCAGCCCATCAGATGGTAAGTGCCGCCACCCATGGACATCTGTAATCAAGCCAATATGGGCTCTATGCTTTCTTAGATCGACCACAAATGCGTTGCTACTGAGGACTAAGTTGGAATGCCTCGATTGTGATGTTTTGGCGTTACTGGATAGATAATAACTAACTTCTTAATAAAAAAAAATAAACCGACGACACACAACTCAATGTTAAAATTAGTAAGTAATCAATCATGCCCCATATTTCCACTCTGTGGAAAACACCCCGTTTTCTTTTGCAAATGTATTAACATGACATCAACTATAAAAGTTGAGACGTGTAAATATAACTCTGTGAAATCAGTAAGTTAATACGCAATCCTCTATTTTTCAACTCTTTTTAAGGGGAATCGACCAATATTTTCTTCTTTATTTACTTTAAATTGCGCGAAAAGCTGCAAAGGCAAAACAAGTATAAAATATAGTTGGAAAGGCCAATTCTAAAGAGTTGAATAAAAGTAACCGATAGAACATACGTATATAGAATTTTAAACCAACGTATATAAAATATCGTTTGCCCGGCTAATTATAAAGAATTGGAAACAGAGTTACATCTATTGTACTTTTTTGCAGCTGATTTTTATTATTTGTTACTTTAATTAGTTATTTAAAACGTATATACGCTACATTTTTTACTATTTTCTATCTATTGCACTCTAAAATGCAGTTAAACTCTAACGTGACCTATACACGATTCTGGTATAGATAGTATATTGATGGTATGGATATAGATCAACGCAGTCATTAAACAGACGCGATTCTGTCACCAGTGTACACCGATCCTTGACGGCTGAACAAAAAAACTACAATAGACATCGGTTTTATTACAGCCTACGCTATAGCTATCAACTCGATTGGATGCAATTTTGCCTAACACGAAAAATATACAAAAAAATGTAAAAAAAAACATCTTTTGTTCACTGACGTCGATGACGTATCTGTTCTGTTTTTGTAATAGGATTATGAAAATATATGAAAATTAAAAAGTACATACACGTATACAATGCCAATCACATACGAGTAGATGTGTATGTAATTCTTAATTTAATTATACGTTAATTTGTAAATTAAATTTTATTCATCAGAAATTGCTATCCGTCAGAAATTACCAAATACTTGCATGCATATGACGTCACTTGAGCCAACTTAGCAAGTAATATAGAGACAATTTGGGAAGCCGGCAAGGTATCTTCCCGCGCGTTTTAATTACGTGTTCTCTATATTATAGCACTATACGTGAATTACACCTAGTTCTCATGACAGCAGTAATATGCAATCATATGCCTCATAACATGTACTTGCTGCTGTTCTATTTGTTCTGATTTGAATGATGTCAAGCTAGGAAAGAACTTCGATCCTGTTATACGTCAGTCAGTCGGTGTTACGCGGTCTATGGATGGCAGCGACTACTTGACTAATGTTAAAAAATAGTGAGTACAGATTGTTAATGAAAGGTACCAATTGTAGATATCGTGATAGAACTTATCGTGGCTTGATTCTGAAGCCACCAGCTCTACACCTATTAGGGGCCATCCGTAAATTACGTCACACGAATTTTATATTTCAGATTCGGCCCTGAGTCCACTGCGTGCTCGTTTTCTTTTAGGTTTAAAGAATTTGTTCTCGTACAAAACCCAGTTTCACTTATAAAGAGATTACAAATCATATTTACATAGAATATTTTACAATGTAAACGTTTATTCTTGCCGTAACTATTTATATACATGTGTGGTTTCTGTGTTTTGGTATGAACGGTGTAGTAAGAAACTCACTTAACCGAGGCGTTCCAGCTCAGTCCTCAGCGGTAGCGATGCATCTGTAGTCGACCTAAACAAGAACTTCGATCTATTCTTGGGTTGATTAGAGATATCTATGGGCAGCTAGCTGTCTATCTACCTACTGCCATCAAACGATCTGCATGTTCGTTTGCTTCCTCGATGTAAAAAATGGTCTTATTTTTGTAAGTCAAGTAAAGGTGAAGAGTTCTTTATTTTACTAACATTGCTAGTTCAACTAGTTTTATGAGCGTTGTGTAAAATACCTAGTAATAAAACAGACTGATATGTGCAAAGAATAAAAGATATTTATTTCGTTTTATAACCCTTTTACGAGTGTCTGCCTGTTTTTAATAATATTTTATGACATTCTTTCTATCGTCTTAATATTTTATCGCTTAACCTTTATCCATTGGTATATACAATATACATAGGTACATGTAATAAAATATGATTTTATCAGTGCTGCGATTTCTATATTGAATTTATGCGTTTAATTTTTCGAGGTTAAATATTTGAGTTATATAGAATGGATAAAAAAGTTTTCAAAAATGGCCTACGAGATGTGTAGTATGTACCTAAGTGTGAAACGGTAATCAAATATTATGACAACATTCGATTAGAGCTATTTATATCGTTATGTCTCGAGATCATTTATTAATAATGTAATGTATTATTAAATAAAATATTATCTTTCTGCATTTCTTTTCCATATAAACGATGACTGTGCCAAATTTCATGCTCCTCCGTCCGTGTAATTGTTTTAAAATTGATACCCGTATTAATATTATTATTAGTAAAGTTAAAAGTTGAAGAACTCTTATCAGACTGTTCTGTTTGTTGAAGCACGATTAAATATAAAACGACAAAAAAATACTTTGAATACTAAAACAAAATACTTGTAGATCGATTAAAATTAGATCAGAAGCATAAAAGACGGGCAAATGCGAATAAATTCAGGGCTTCTTCAGAAATTGGAGAAGAATATTTTTACGTCAGTATGGCGATGAAACTGCCATTAAAATTTCGGTCTCGTACCCTCGACCCAATTTTTATTGCCAATTAAATTTTGGCTGTTCATTATTCTGAATATCAGTACTGGAGTAGTTCGAACGAACCACAATAAAATTATATTTATTTATTGAAAATATTAATTAAATATTAAGTACTCGAAAATTTGAAACTTCAATTTTTAACTTGATATAATGACAAACAAAGCGTAGATCTATCTGATGAAAATCTGTATCCGTGTTACGTTAAGCACGGCAAGCTCTAAGCTAGGGTGTTAATCTATTCATACAAGCGTAAAAGTCAAAGTACAAATATAAACTCTATCACAAATAAACCAGGTTGCCCTTGTCATGTAAATTTTCCTTATAACAAAGACCATATCGCTGGCTGATATTGCTCAATGACTTGCGCAAGTACTAAGTATTAGATTACTCTGCACAATAGTTTTAAAATGGTGATTGGACATCACACGATACCAACTAGTAATCTACATACTAGTTGGTATCTCACGTATAATTTGTAAATACGCTAAAAAGCCTACGACATCAACAAATAACAACGCATTATTGTTATTCTTGAAGACTAAGTTTAGAATGCGTTATTGCTTGTAATACATTACATGTTTATACTTATACTCTTCAAATCTATTCAAATTATTTGACCTGGTGCCGACGTCATCCTTATACCTACGCACCACTCGCAGAAAGCACCTTCCCTCTGAGGCATTCCAGGAACGTTCCACGAATAGCGTAAGATAAACGTAGCACAAAAATTCTCTGACCCCTCTGGTGTTAAAAATGTATATAGGCAGAGGTGACCACATAACGGCCATTAACATTAACATTTACATTAACGGCCCGTATTCCTCTTCGATAGGTTAATTTTTAAAAAAGCTTTAAAAGTGGTAGAGCCTTTTACGGTTCGACTCCGGGGGCACCATCGCCACACCAATTTCTGCCTTATAACAGCAGTTCTTGCTGCTGTGTTCTGGTTTGAAGGGTGTGGTCAGGGAGTCATACTTAACCGAGGCGTTCCAACTTAGTCCTCGGGGGTATCAACGCATTTGTAGCCGACCCAAGATAGAAAACTTCGATCCTATCTTTTGTTGATTACAGTTGTCCATGGGCGGCAGCGACCACTTACCATCAGGTGGACTGCATGCTCGTTTCCTACCTCCTAGATTAAAAAAAAATGGATTGTTGCAACGATAATGCGTTCTGACTTTAGCCATTACATCATCATACGAGACTCGCATATCGTCATTTTAACTTTGAGCAACACTAAATAGTACTGATGCAAGCTACTGCACGTAGTTGCAAGCGACATTACATCGATTAATTTCCGTAGTTCCATTCTGATGGCAGGAGCACGGCCTTGTCATGCTAGCAATTTGCTTCCTTTTGTCACTAAAATTGCTTACCGCTTCTTCCGAAGTGTTCGGCCATTGTTGTTTATAAAAGATTCAACTTTGCTTTAATAGGAATTTCATGACGCGGCGATGAGAATTTTTTTGGGTTTAAAAGCAATAACTTTTACCAGGGTTATTATTAACTTAACAAAGTTGTCGCTGTATTTGAAGGTCTATTATTAGTAAAGAGTTTAGAGGATGGTGGATTATTATGTGGTTTTATCTTACTTACTTATTACTTAGTAATTAGAGTAAGTACCTAAATGTATAGCCCTATATGTAGGTAAAGATATATCCATAGGAAAAGATTAAAACGGTGAAACTTATTCATCGGTTAATAATACGCTGGTTTAAGAAAAGCGTATTCTTCGCTACAGTAAGGCACTCAAGAGAAGCAAGATTACTAACGATCAAAGTGGGTGCGCTGAGTTGGAGTTACGTGATAAACTAAATTATTATATAAAAAATAACTAGTAGAAAACAACGGAAAGCGTTCCTTTAGTATTGATAAAGGTTATTTTAAGAACAGAAAAATAAAGTTGAGAATATCATTGTTTCAGATAAGTAATTGTAAATATTGTTTAAGTCAGAACAGAAAAGACAATAATATGAGCGGGAGAAAGGGCGCAAAACGCGAATGAAAATGAAAGGGAAAGATACATTTTGTCTCGTTGCGTAACCGCGACTACGCTTCGAGAGCAGCGGGCCTTCGTCCGATACGAGGGGAAAACGTAGCGGACAAGAGTATTGTCGGTCTATGTCTTATGATGTCTTTGGCTGTGAAGTTGTATTCTTGCATTCTTAATACTCGGATATTCGGTAAAAGATGACGTAAGAAAAAGATTCTAATATCAAACAAAAAACAGTGCAGTACATCGTTTACCGTACAGTCGAATTTCGTAATCAGGTGTATTGGAAATCGTGCGGAACACAGAATGGGCGGACTTGATTTACATTCCAATTTAATTTTGCATTCGGACGCAGTTTTTCAGAATTGAGATTTTTACGGGCTTTACTTTTTAGACTGGACATGTTATTCGAAACTGTCAGATAACGTAACACTAGGAAATTCATAGAAGTGAGTTACTGGGTTAAGCGGCACAAGATTCTAGAAATTCGAATTTTCCTGCTTTCTTCCCTGTTTTATTGCCTTCCTTTTTATCCTTCCATTTATAACAGACGAGTATATAAAGCTCAAGTAGAAAAAACTTTGCCTTACCCATTTGAATGCGGAGTCCAATGCAGTGCCAATTTTTTACATAACTAACTAATGTCTTAAATAGTGTATCACTAAAATCGTCAATTATTTTTTGTCCTTATTTTCGTTATAGCTTTTAACTTTCATCCCAACTGCCACTATCTATTACCAAACTGACATATAAAACAGGTAAAAAAAATTATGCGAGAATTAAAGACTTTCGTCGGGGACAAACAAAATTATACAAAAACTTACGAGAACTTTGTTTGCAACTGTAGGCAGCAACTTATAATATTCAATAAATTATACCTTTTTTTTCTTGAGGGGAAAACCTTTCAAAGGTATTCGGTACCGTGCGAGCGATACCGAGTTAAGTGGGATTTCCACCCCTACAAAAAACCCTCGGTGATCTTCTGTGCTTTGAGGGGGTACTCAGGATCTCCGAAGGAACTTCAACTGAGTACCCGCCAGCACATCGCCTCATCAGGCACATCTCTGAGAAGACATGATGGCTCGACCCAGCACCTACCCGGTTTGCGCCGTTGTGAGACCACCCACAACAACGTCCTTCCCGGGGACGTGAACTGGGCGGGTCGAGCTCCAACTTTTACTGCCCCGACCCCGAAAGCCCTCTTTTAGTCGCTTCTTACGACAGACAGGAGATACCGTAGCGCTACTCTTTAGGTCCCGCTACTACCAGGGACCAATCAATGATACATAATACTTGTTTCTTTTTTCAGTTACTTATTATTTAGTAGGCGTTATTGAGTATTTCCGTTTTTATAATATTTTTTGTTCAGACTTTTTGATATCCAATCCAAATTCATTCTCAATCTGAAAATCAATCAAATAGCCAATAGTACACAACATTACCCTAAATGGCGGTCTGCCCATTTAGCGTAATGTTGTGCCATCTGAAGTAAGGAGTAAGAGGTTGGTCTACATAACGTGCATACGAAGCATTCTAGTATAGGTATTTCAATAAGTGAGTTCGACTTAAAGGATTGCGTAGAGGAGCACGCAGAAGAGACATCGGTCTGATTCAATTCAAATAGGTCTCATAAATAAATGAAAAGCGCTATCTTCTTATATCCACTACCACCACTACCCTATATTTTCTGTTTTATGGGTGTCTTGGACAAAGACAGAAACTCGACTAACTAAACTGAAATGAATATGCGACTTACCGTCGAATTTTGGATTTCTTTGATATTCCTTTTTACATACTCATTTAAAAAACGACCTCATGTCGTGATTGACCTACAACACTAATTGAAATTTTGGAACCGGAACAATTCATAATTTTTGAATATGTCCACTATTTCTTAACTGCATAGTTATTTTTTTAATGTTATTAAATGTGTTAGAACTAACCAAAAATGATATAGCGATATTTGAGAATTTGAATAAGGTTGACTATTTTAATAAGAGGTTAGTATAAAAAGCGTTCAAATCTTACATACTAATATAATGATAATAATAAAATACTAATATAATATCAAACGTTGAGCTAGAGATGTGCCGAGACGGTCGTAAATGAGGAGGGTGCGTATGATGACAAACGGGGTGATTAGGAGATGAAAGAAATCATTAAAAGATGTAGAACTGTGAGCGCACTTACCTGAAGTGTAAGGGTTACTCATATATGAAGAGAATACTATATGAATATGGTAAAACCTCTTACGGACTCCAGAGCTACTACCGCCACACCTATTTCTGCCTTCTAGTGCAGCAGTAGCAGCAGTGTTCTGGTTTGAAGGGTGTGGTCAGGAAGACACACTTAACCTAAGCATACCAACTTAATCCTCAGGCCAGTCCGGTCCTCAGCACCGCATTTGTGGTCGACCTCAGAAATAACTTCGATCCTGTCTTGGGTTGATTACATTTGCATTTGATACATTACATTGGATACATAGATAAACAGTTACTTTTATTTTTATATTACTATTCTGGATTTATGTACTAGTGCTACGGGATTATCTCACAAGGGAAGCGAGACAAGCTGAAAAAACGGCTGGATACAATGTTGGCTTTGTTAGCTGGCGACTTTCCGAGATAGGCCTTTGTCAGTTTCCACTCAATAAACTACGTAAAAATCACGTTGATCAGCTGCGTTAATGCTGAGGGAAAGTACACATGAAAGTGACCTTTGCAGTTATGTTACTCATAAAATATTTCTTATAGTATGGACCTTTTTTACGCGGGAAAAATCTTCCAAACGTACCCGATACCATGGGAGTGATACCGGGTTATGTGCGATTAACCCTGTGCCCTCTAAAAACCCCTCGGTCGCCTTCCTGTGCTTGGTCTCAGTGCCCGCCAGCGCGTCGCCTCATCAGGCACGCCCCTGGAGAGACTCGATGGCTCGACCCAACCTTCCTGGTGTACGCCGTTGTGAGGACACTCACGACGACGTCCTTCCCTGAGTCGTGGACAGTTCGAGCTCCCTCTTTTAGAAAACAATGAAAGAAAACTGTTTGCTTTATTCGTTGTTTATTCGGCGTATTTAATTGTTGTAACGAAGCACTAGAACTTCTTCCTTTTAATGATTTCTATTGTTCGGTCGATAAACCCTTCGCGAGCAAATTGCCAGGAATAAAAAGTACAAAAGGACGAAATCGTACGAATGTGTTATTATTGTTAGGAACGTTATATAAATGTTTTTCTTACAATACCAAAGGGTATTTTATAATATGAACTACATTTGTTTCGCAAGTACATTTTAACTCATAAGGAGGGTAAAGTTTTCCTGGTGTACCATTTACGCCGTAGAGTATCTCTTCGAATCTCTTTATGTGCTCTTATTTCTATTCTTATAACATTAAATACATATTCCTTTTTATTTCCTCCTACAAAACAAAAACGAATCTTTACCTGATTGTACTCGGAAAGAAATACGTATGTTAAACTACTATAACTGTTGTATTCCCGAATAGGGTAGAATGTTCTAAACCAATTATTTCATTTGTAATACCTTTGTCAAACAGTCAATAAAAAAAATTCATTTCATTATATTTCTTACTCACTTCAACTCACCTCACCTCACCTCACATCGCCCCACCTCATCTCATCTCATTTTACTAAACTTTAAACTATGTTCGTTCAATTTTGCATTGCAACTAGTACAAAATGTAGGTACGCTTCACTACTTGAAGGTGATAGAATTTTTAACGGTTCGACTCCGG
>DWNJ01002628.1:0-10354 GCA_018250275.1 Udranomia eurus
ATTTGTGGTCAACCTAACAAAGAATTTCAATCCTGTCTGGGGTTGTTTAAAGATGTCCATGGGCAGCAGAGACCACTGACCATCAAGTGGACTGCATTCTTGTTTTGTACGTCCCAGTAATAAAAAAAATAACACTACTTTTACCAGAAGGAATAACTGAGACGATGGTGCCGAGTCGAAACCGTAACAGGTTCTACCTAACGACATGTTATGTGGCCTTTTCTCGTGTATAAGTTCCGCTCACTATAACTTATCACTTACTCTCACGCGATTCCGTCACTCCCCTCAGTTTAACCGCAATTGTCTGATCGTGTGACGTAACTTTTAAATGTCAAGTAACAACTGACGACCCGTATAGCGCAATGGTCACCGTGCCGGACTGCTGTTCGAAGGGTCCTGGGTTCAATTCCCAACGAGGCAGAAATTTGGATGATGAGTTTAAATTTCTGTTCTCGGTCTGGGTGTTTGTGTTGTTGACTATGTGTGTTTTCCATGGCACCCACAACGTAGGGAATATGAGTGTGAAAGCTAGACATCAGCTAGAATAAATAAAATGAAATATTCCATAATAAGTATTATAGTTTCAAACTTCCTACACTTTCACGCCGTAAGGATACAGCAAGAACACCGCTGTTGTATGGCAGAAATAGGCGTGACGGTGGTGCCTCCGGAGTCGAAACGTAAAAGGTTCTACCACCTTCAGAAAGTATACAATTTGTTTTATACTGTCGTCTGGTATACCAAAATGACCTCGGTATTTAAGTGAACCAAGCCGCGGGTAAAACGCAGCATAACAACAAATTAATACAAATTGGCGTTGCTTTAACGATCGGTGCGGTTTCGGCGTCTAGGATAATTTCCATCTTGGCCAATCTCCACGCAACGTTGATAGATATTGGGAAAAAATACCTTTAGGAAACTTTTCTGTGCGTTTTTAAATCTATACATATAACTAAAATTGAAATGTCTGTCTGTGATTTCAAAATCTAACTCAAACTAGGTTGTTTCGAGTACAGTGTGTTATTTTTACGATACTAATACCGTAACATCATTTTTGAAATTTCTGTATGTCTGGTCTGTCATTCTGTTTGTACGGGGTAGTCTCTGGAATGGCAGGATCGAAGGAAGATAGATTTTTATAGGGCAGGGCAGATTATCTTAATATATAAAAGTCCCGTGTAAAAATGCAGTGCCTTAATATTTCCGGTCCATATTTGCGCAAAATTGGGCATAATTCCCGCCTTAATGAACGATAGAAGATGCCTTAATCTAACGCTTTAATTCTTCTTATGCATCTTGTTTCGTTTAGCCAACACACAGATCCATAGGTAACAAAATAATTTGAGCTTTATAAAAAGCTATAACAGCCATAGCTCAGTCAAATCAGTCAAGATTAGGTAATCAAGTACTCGTATCTCGGAACTTGAGATACTTAGGTATAAACTTCGATTCTCTCATCCTAAAAGTTATCTAGAGGTGAAACTACTCATTTGATTGGACTAATAAGGCATGAGACTCCTGAGTCTGTTGCCAGATTTTCTCAGTCTATAACATTGAAGTAACCAAAGCATGCAAACCACCGGATGGTAAGTAGTCACCACCGCCCATGGACATTTGTAATCAACCCAAGTAAGAAACGACTTCCCACTTAGGTCGACGACAAATGTGTTGCTACCCCTGAGGACTGAGTTGGAACGCCCCATACAAGTGTGTCTCTCTTACTTGCCGAAGCTTGTAGGATAAACCAGAATACCGTAGCAATAACACTGCTGTCATAAGACAGAAGCAGGTGTTTTATTAAACTCACTAGTTATATTTAAGAAAAGTAAATTCGAGAAAAAAGTTTGAGAACTTCTACACTAAACTAATCTCAAGGACATCTTAGTATTACAAGTGTAAAGTAAAATCTAACTCAATCTAAAATACAGTGAACGTAAAATTTGTTGCGATTCAAAATTTAATTGTTCATAGCTTTGAGTTTTATACTTAATTGCCACAGATAATTTTAACAAGTTGCAACACTTTGCATGCGGAGGCAAAATAAAAAAACACGTAAAGCGGTTTTGATGTAGCAACACTAAGGTACAAGTTAGTCTTGGCCCCAACTTTGCGTGCATTATTTTTGGAGATTTTTTTATTAAATAAGCATGCAACAATGTGAAAACTAAATGTGAAAATAATTCAAAGATCTATTATAGATGTTGACGAATATACGTGCATGAAAATAAAGTCTTCATATCACTCTAAAATTCGATTATAACCCTAAATATAATCACGTTCCGTTAAGGCGTTCTAACTTAATCCTTAGGGGCAACACATTTGTAGTCGACCTAAGAACGAACTTCGCTCCTATCCTGGGTTGATTACAGATGTCCATGGGCGGCAGTGATCACTTACCATCAGGTAGGTGGTCTGCACGCTCGTTTGCTACCTCCCAGTAAATATAAAAAAATAAAAAATGCTACTAATATGAAACCAAACAAGAAAACATGCAAATTGATCAAGAACTCAAGACGTTTCGGAGTAATACGAATTACTTCGTATACAAAAAAGAGACGTTGGGAACAAATTAACATCCTCTCATTTTATCTGTTCAAAATAAAATACCACAAATAAAGAAATATAATAAGGTAATATGTAGCTTCTGCTTTTTAGACTGACCCTTTTTATCACTACATAGTATAAAACAAAGTCGCTCTGTCTGTCTGTCTGTATCACAGTTATAAAATTACGCACCACCAAAAAAATCCTTGCAGCGCAATGCTTCTGAGGCGGTACGAAGGGCGCCTAGTCAGCTAGTAACGAATAAAACACACGTTTTTGTTTATAGAGAAAAAAAATACAGACGGAACGTAATTTATATAACCCTTTATTTTTAAGTTGTAAAGTCATAACAAATTAAAAAGATACCGGCCGGAGACGAAGTTTTTTTTATAACTGGGAGGTAGCAAACGAGCGTGCAGCCCACCGTCCGTCCGACTCCACCACAGCAGCGAGAACACTGTTTTTAAAAGGCAGAAATGTGGTGGTGCCTCCGGACTCGAACCTTCAAAGGTTTTAATTATATTTGTCTATTCCAGACGACTTAGTCAGTGAAACTGTGCGTTTACGTCACTACACATATTATGTGCTGACATACATATAATAATTTGCTTACATAAATCACTGTTGGAATGAATATGTAACTTCGTTAAGGGTCGCATGGAGTGTGTATTAGCGATGTGCGATGATTTTGGAACGTTTTAGTTTTCTCAATTCCGAACGCAACGGGAAACATCAGTTTGACAAGTCACATGAATGAGTATAATTGATTTGTCACTTTTTTGTATATATTATTTACTGTAACGTAAAACAAATGTTTAACGAAAAAATGAATAATACGTTGATCAACAAAAGTATTACTTGTATGTAATGCAAAATTATTCAAAATACCAAATTAAACTACTTCTTTTATTAAAAATACATAAACATAAAAACGATTGTCTTTGGTAATTTTGATTTTGAATTGAAAGATCGTCTACGAACTATCAAATATAAAATGTGATTATCAAGTCTGAATCCACTTCAGATTGACCTTGAGAGAGCAAATATTTTTGCCGAATAAAAAAAGAATTAGAGTCGCTGTTATTTTTATGTATCTTTATTGAAAAGGGCTCCCTAATTAAGGATACAATTGAGGAAACCAAGGAGCATGCTTCACCAAGCTGTTTCACCGCGAATCCAACCGCACGGAATGACCTTCCACTTATTGGCTTATTGCCAAATACTTAACAAACAACTTAAGTTAAATATAAGTCTGTTAAATAAAAATTACAAGTAAGGCTACACAAACAAGCATGCTTCGCCAAAAGATTAAACATTCCGAGAACACAGCATGGCTTCACGCCAAAAATGCCATGCGATATCCGTTCTGCATAATCTTACATCTTCGATAATAAACATGGTGATTTTTGTTTACGTTACATTCCTTTGATTATAAATTTTTGTGTTAGGACTAGCCGTGTCTCGCAATTTCATCCGTCTACTTTCAGCCTTTGCAGGTCCACTGCTGGACATAGGCCTCCTCTAACCTTCGCCACTGCGATCGGTCCTGTGCCTTCTAAATCCAGCGGTATCCCACTGTTTTCATTAGGTCATCAGTCCACCTGGTCGGAAGCGACCTGCGCTTCTCTTGCCGAGACGTGGTCGCCACTCGAGGACTGTTCGTCCCCATCGATTGTCCTTTCATCATGATATACTTATGTGTTACTGTTCTACTGTTCTGACTGTTCCAGAGACTTTTGGAGTATTAAAAATGTAGCGACTTTTACTACCTAAACGTCTTAATGATAATAATACGAGTGTAAATAACGACTTTTGCTACCTATGTAGATAGGTCAGACCCACTGTGGACGTCCTTTTAGTCGTCAGCCTTACGAATACGCATACCATAAATCCGCCCCTGTTAGATTAGTATTTGTTGTTGCTATTGAATTTAACGGCTCGAATATTTTGGCGTTGACAACACTGTCCATGTCATGAATCTGCCCGTGGTAAAATCAGTTTTTGCGACTTTTGCTTTTGAATTTAACGACTCGGAATTCTTGCCGTTGACAACACTGTCCGTGCCTATGCCGGGACCTGAATGAGAAACGGCCACACCTCCCCACGAAACTGTACAACGTACAGCAACAACTAAATACGCTCAAGTGTAACACTAAAAACTCACAAACGAACATTCACTTCGCGTTGTGTAACCGCGGCACAGATCTGGGTCACATTAACATCGCCAGTAGATGAATGGTCACCGAGCGGACCGAGTTGTCGATCTGCGAGAGCAACTATAATGTTACGAGGAAATGGCTTCGAGACAGTGGAGTCATAAAGGGTCACTTGATATCTATTATTAACTAGCTGACCCGGCGTACTTCGTACCGCCTCTCCACCCCCTTCCCCGTCCCAAAACTTTTTTATGTATGAACCGATTTTTATTAAACAACTAACACTAAATGTTAACTGAAGTTTACCCCAATACATCAGTGAAAATCTCATTCAAATCAAATCAGCCGTTTCTGAGATAAACGTGCAGAAACGCACAGACAAATAGACAAAACATCTAAAAGCATTTTATTAAAATTTTGGGTTCTAGTTTCTAATAAATCTAGCAATACAAGACAGTAATCACTTACAGATTTATTATATGTATAGATTCTATATCTATCTATAGATTGGCATCTCATATGTAAGGTAAGTAAACAAGCGTCCTGCTTAATATAATACTTAAATCAAAAACCGAGATACACGTAAGACGCTTTCCAACTCAGTCCTCAGGCACCAATATTATACAAATTTAATAAACATCATATACATTTCCATTAGTCATTTGTTATCCGTTTTCAAGGCCCTCAGGTTCTGAGGTTATGGTAGACCAGGAGAAAAAACTTCCAGCAGTCTTTTAAAAATTCTTCAAAGTGAAAACATTATATGGGAGAACCATTGAGCAAATGTTGTCGACCTCGGACATAACTTCAATTTGTCTTTAAAAACTTGAAACTTCACGTACAGGTAAATACATACAAAAGGTGGTAGAATCTTTAATGTTTGGAGGCATTCCGGAGGCACCGTCGCTACGCATATTTCTGCCTTATAACAACAGTGCTTTAGCTTCTGTGTCCTGGTGTGACTTTACCGAGGCGTTCCAACTAAGTCCTCGGAAGTAGCAACGCATTTGTATTCGAGAAAAACGATCTCATCTTGAGTTGATTCCATTCACGAACGAGCATGCATCCACCATCAGGTAGGCTACCTTATTGTTACCTTATAGTAATAAAAATATATATAAGAACGTGTTGACGCTAACGTTTCTCGTATCAATTAAAGTATTTTCGCTTACGTGCTACGCGAGTTATTTTCACACATTGCGCACGTAAAGAAACGTGTTATATATGCATTTGATCAAAAACCGATTATACAGAGGGGTATTTATAGCAACTAGAGATCTACTAGTGGTCGGAGAAACCTACCGTATCTTATTTAATTATTAAATTATAAATTATTACTTACTTATTAAACGCCTTTCTTCCAAGACGAACTTAAATTTCAATATCTATCTAGAACTAAATACGATCAAATTCATCCTTACTAGCATAACTTATCTAAAGGTCTAAAAATAGTATATTAAGTTGTATATAATCTTAAAAATCCGATTGTGAATTTGTTTGCAATTCCAAAAAAAAACGATTCGAAATAATGACCTCCTTTTTGAAGTGGTTCAATTCCAAAGATATTTATTTATATCCTTCGCACAAGCGGAAATATTGGTCCAAGCCATTTCCTTTCGTAAATGGCTTAAGTGTACCTACTTTAAGGTTTATTATCTTTAACGGTAGCTATTTCTTAGTTGAAATAAACTTTTACATTGTACATTTATTCACCTGCAATTGTTTAAGTGAGTTTAATTTTACTGCAACAAATAATCGCTCAGCGTGCTATGGAGAGAGAGCTATGCTCGGTATTTCTCTACGCGACAAAGTCCGGAATGAGGAAATCCGTAGACGAACTAATGTTACCGACATGGCACTCAAAATTAGCAAGCTGATAGGCAATGGGCAGGCCACATCGCAAGAAGGACCGTTAACCGTTGGGATAGGCCGGTCCTGGAGAGGCCGCCTCCGACCAGGTGGATTGACCACCTGACGGCAGCGGGAAACTGCTGGAGGCAGAAGGCGCAGGTCCGGTCGGAGTGGCATCAGACAGGGGAGGCCTACGTTCAGCAGAGAACAACAAAGACTGATGGATGGATGGAAATAATAAAAAAATACAGTAACTTTTGCACAAATTCTAAATGGATCTTCTTTATTGTATCGTTGCCAGAAGTGAAACTTATATTTTTATCCTTAACTAATATATTAATGATAATCGCATAGAAGCTATTTTATGTACTCGTATGTAGAATTTTAGGGTAATCTATGAAACTCTACTTTCAAAAATTATTTTTTGCAAAAGGACTTCCTATTTAGGATTGAATTTTCAAAAAGTCTTTCTTAGTGGGCATCAACATCGTGAAATGAGTAACGATGGTAAATTTCAAGTAAATCCAGTTTTGGAGTTTACTTAATAAGTCAGTGAGTCGATCGACGGTATTTCTCTTATTATATAATTAGACATCTATGTCTCGGTCGAAGTCCCTCCAAAATAGTGACAACCTAGACAAACCCGAATTCGGACCAAGCTAATTTCGGTGATCCACCCATTGACATAACTTAAAAACATTCCGAACATTTATGAATCTTCAATCACCATAGCGGGAAGCTAAAACACGCTATGTCGTAAACCGAGCAAAAACTGTCTGTGGCGGTCATTTGCGCAAATCCGCTGTTATTTTGTCAATTTCATAACCTTACAACAACAACTACGACGTAACTTTCTAACTCTGACTGAATGCGGTTTGAGTAGGCTTCACACACTTCGGTATAGATGGAGTTTAACATCTAGATAAAAGTAACCGTAAAAGTCCAAGGCTTGCCACAAACACCTGGTGAAGCTGAGAAGGTGTAAAGGTCACTAGGACCAACAACAAAGTACACACAAAAAAACTAATCTTAAAAGATCTCTTACGGTTCGACTCCGGAGCCACCACCGCCACACCTATTCTTGCCTTATAACCTGTGTTTTTGCTGTTCTGTTTTGATTTAAAGCGTGTGTAAGAGAGATATACTTTGAGGCTTGAGGATTAACCTTAAGGGTAGTAACTCATTCTCAGGGTTTCAGGAAAGGATAAGAAAAACAGAGAAGAAAAACGCGCGCAAAGCCTCGAGTTAATAGACTATGAATGTTGTAGATCAGTACATAAGCATTCGATACGCCCGATTTATAAGTAGCCACTGCCACTTAAGCCTTTTATTATATATATGTAGTTACTATCATTTTTCCAACTCTCAACTTTCAATATAAAAAAATGTAGACTTCTGTAGTATTAACGGTAAAAAGGAAAGATTAATTGTTAAAATGTTGTGTACATTTACTTTGAAAACATTAAAAATATAACACACGGAATAAGATTGTCTTAAAAAATTTACTTTTTTTCTTCTTTAACGAAAATCACATGACTATTTTTTGTAATCTTTGATAAAATGTTAATTTACAACTTTTTATATTTTCGTATAAATAAAATGATTTACAATGTCCGCTAATATCCGAAAAAATCCTTCTTAGTATCGAATATCATATTTCTATTATTTATCATGAGATTACAATATTTATTTACGTGTGTTGGGTACAATTTTTTTTCTGGATTATTAATTCAGTTGGCATTTTTCCCACATAAGATTAAATATACTTTTTATATTATGTAAGTAAACGTCAATTGAACCAAAAAAACTGTCGTTACGAGTATCTCCTAAAACTTTTTGCCAACATCAACACTCAAATAAAATTCTCAATGCTTTTATCACTGAATTAATATTTTTAACACGCAAGGAATATGTGGAAAGATAAATTCTAACGTCAAACAAGTCCAGAATCAAAAGCGTTGTGGAAAAACTAAAAAAAATACAATTTTAAAACATTTCCAAACATTCAACTTTTAAATAGAAGTTTCAACGAATTTATCACTCGAGTATTATGTAAAAAGGCAAAAGCCGACATCACAATAAATCCAGAATCCTATTCAGGAAAATGAAAAATTTAGTCACTCCTGCAACAGTCGCGAATTCTCCGAAGTTAATTGTAAACAAACAAAAACATACGGTGGCTAAACATACAATACACAGGTATTCCAAGGCCGACAAAACTGGGACGGCTAGAACTAACCACCTAGGCACTCTGAACTGACCACTCACGACCGAAAAACGGAAAAATTTAAGCATTTTAACAAATGAACAACACTCACTTATCCGCAAACTGTTTCGTATCTGGTCGAGTATGTTACGGAACTTGAACGCCATTTTGATTTTGAGTGTACCGAGCGCGATTTGTTGAATTGGCGCGAATCCGTTGGCCGCGCGCGAGAGACTGGCCGCGTTCAGGAATCGACACACGAACTGCTCGATCTGACTGTAATTTTTGTGTTATTTTCCTTCGTTCGCTCGCTCAATTTCGGCTATGTGTTCGGGAACCGAGACGAGAACTGTTAATTGAATACTTTAGTGTTATTATTTTTCTTCCTCGCTCGCTTAATTTCACAATGTGTAATCGTTTCTGGTGGGCTCGTTACCTTTATCGGGGCTTTGGGATGTGATTAATTAATTGACTAACGATTAAATAATTGGCGGCGCGTCATCGCGCATATTAACTAATTGTCACCAATTTTTCTAATCTTTCTACAACAATTTGTTAATCTGAAGACACAAAGTGTTCGTTACCAACGCAACGAAAATATTAAAGTATTACAAAAACGTCCTATACAAATTTTACCGATAAAATTTCCAGATGATTCTTACTTATTGGTTGCTTACGCTACGAAAAATAACTAAATGAAACGGTGAAAAATAATGTTCGTCGCAAATGCACGTTACTACACCGCACGTGTTAAGGTCAAAACTGGCCAAATAGGACAAAAACGAGGATGCACGATATAGGCCTGTGATGACACTATTGGTCTAGAAAAAGAAAGAAAATAATTTACAAATAAAGTGAACGCTCGTCGCATATATGCGTCAATATGCGCGTACGCATGCAGACGCGTAACTATAAGTTGTGTTTAAACTCGCACCACGGAGGATGGTGTTAAAACACATCTGGCTTAATCCGAGAATAAAGAAGAGAGTTCACCATATATTGATAGAAACCTATTGGCGAAATTTGAGTAAAATAAAACAAACATCGTTTAACGCGTCTACATGCGTGCGTGTAATCAATATGCGCGTGCGCATGCGGACGCGTAACTATCGGTTGCGTTCAACTTGCACCACGGCGGATGGCGTTCGTTATTAGGTCAAAGCGACTCCAAGGTCTGTGGTCGGTGTTTCGTGATCTGTGGTCGGTTGTTTCTTCTAATTAATAGCGGTTGTAAATTTGAATTATTAATTAGGTATATTGGTTTAATTATTGGACGCGCGTGTTGTTGCGGTTTCTGTCGATAGTGTATGGACCGAATTATTGTAATTCAGTTAAGTGTAACAACAGATGCGTTGCCACTCACGCACCCATCTGTTGTCCACCTCAGATAGAACTTCACTTTATTTTTTTTATTTGTCTGGAGTTAAAAACAGATTTTGTTTATAACAGGAAGGTAGCAAATGAGCATGCAGTCCATCTGATGGTAAGTGGTCACTGCCTCCCGTGGGCAATCGAAATTCGTTCTTAGGTCGACCACAAATGCGTTGCTACCCCTGAGGACTAAGTTGGAACGCCTCGGTTAAGTATGTCTCCCTGA
>DWNJ01002629.1:0-10354 GCA_018250275.1 Udranomia eurus
TTTCAAATTTATTAACAAAAATTCCTGCGCTATTATGTATGACAATTGTTAACATGACAGATGATGATTAAATAATAAAGCAGACATTTGTGGATGAACACTGGTTACATCAGTCTCGGTATGGTTCTTACTTATAGTCTGACCCTTGGAGGGCGCTGTTAAGTATTCTATTATTTACATATTTTATATTAAATGTGTGTAACCTATGTCCTGCTTTATAAACCCCTCTATCTTTCAGTAAAAGTTCCATCACTATCGGTCCAGTCACTCCAGAGATTATGCCGTACAAACACGTACCCAGACAGACAGAGAGAAATTTTTAAGTAGTTGTTTAGGTTTAGGTAAAAATAACACATTGCACTTAATAAGACCTAGTAATTTTGTAACCACAGACAGATCGTTCATTTATTTATAGATTCCTATTTCTATGGGTTATATAATATGTATACATACTCTTTGTAGTGAGTTGTATATCGATATTAATTATTCATTATAACCGGTCTAGTTACTACAACTAATTTCGTAGACTGATTTAAATAATGTCAACAGCGCTATAGGCAGATTGTCGATAAGGTGTTTGAGTTCAATACCCAGACACATATTTCGAATTCGATTTTGGTTCGCGTTATTAGAAATCATATTAAACTTGCTATATCGTTGAATGAAAATATTACGTATCGGCCGCATGCCCTCGGCTCGCAAATCGGCAGCAAACGTCTGTTCATTGTACATTCGGCCAGCGAACGTGAAACATTATAAAGATTTGCAAAAAACAAGCTAAAATTCCCAATTGTTCTGTGATGTGGTGTAAGAACCGAATAGGAATGCAAAGCGAATCGGAAAATAATATTACCTTTCACAAATGAGTGATATTTATATTTATCGATTACCAAATAACATATTAATTAAAATAGCTAACGGCGCACATTGTACCGCCTCCCGTCCCCGTCCCACAACTTCTTTTATTTGACCGATTTTTAT
Organism: Udranomia eurus; assembly: GCA_018250275.1. Lineage (NCBI taxonomy): Eukaryota > Metazoa > Arthropoda > Insecta > Lepidoptera > Hesperiidae > Udranomia > Udranomia eurus. The sequence goes on from DWNJ01002629.1 coordinate 982, forward strand.
TATACAAACACGAAATCTTAAGTGAAGCTTACTACAACTGAAAATCGCATTCAAATCGGATCAGCCGTTTCTGAGATTAGCGTGCAAAAACGCACAGACAAACACACAAAAAATCTAGAACGCATTTTTTGGGTTTTATTCTTTAAATAGAGACCCCTTAAATGGCTTTCTCTGAGATATCTTCCATGTACAGACATAAATCACTTACAGATTTATTATATGTATAGATACAGATATGTCTAACATTGTTTACATATAAACTACAAATCGATCAAAATTATGATAATCTGACGTAGCTTATTGCGAATGGATCCTTTTCTCGAATAAATTTGTTTGGGATATTTATTCAGTCGTCCTTGTGCCTTGTAAGCCTTATGTGGAACATGGGCTTAATGGTGAGGACGCGGATTACTCATGTGGTTAATGCCTACTGTACACTGGATTAGTTGTACTCGCTTTTAGTAATGTGTGTAGTGCCTAAAAAGCTGTTTTAGGGGCTGTTGCCGGGTATGAATAACCGTGCCTGCTCACAGAGTCAGATCGGCATAAGGGTGTGTGGTCAGAACTAATTATGTTCTTAATTATTCCTTTGATATGCCACTATACCTACTAATATTATAAATGTGAATGTATGTTTGTTACGCTTTCACGCCAAAACTACTCAACCGATTATTAAGAAACTTTGTACACATATTGTTAGATGTATTAGAAAGGACATGGGATACTTTTTATAAAAAAATGCATAGACGCAATATATTTTACGGGACGGGGCAGGAAATTTCTGAAGGCGCTAAAGACAGGTACTTAACCGAGGCGTTCCAACTTAGTACTCAGGGGTAGCAACGCATTTGTGGCCGACCTAAGAAAGAAACATTATCTCCTGTCTTGGGTTGATTACAGATGTCCATGGGCGGCAGTGACTTACCATCAGATGGACTGCATACTCGTTTGTTACCTCCCAGTTAAAAAAAAATACCATGCATTTAATTTCCGTAGACGATAATTTAGGATTACTCTTAAGAACCGGTCCATATGTGGAATGTACGGTGATTTGATAAGAATCTAGTCATAATTTATTTACCTGCTGTAGAAACTTTAAGTTCATTCCATGACGTCAATAGGATCATATATACATGTCGAGTCAAATTTGATAACTGGGTCCTAAGTAGGACAACACATAATTTTAATTTTTCATTCTAATCGCCCATTAAAAAATACATTCTGAATTAATTAGCTTAAGGAAACATGACAAATAAATGTATGAAATATGTGGAATGTGGAATTTATTGTATCTGTCCTGTAGAGAGCCACATCACTATATGATATATATATATATATATTTTTTAAAATGAAATTATGAATTGTCTACTTTTTTTCGGGATAAAAATTTTGTTTATTCTCAAAAGAATTACATTTTTTTATAATAAGCGTAGTCCAAAAGGCATAAACAAAGATAAACAAAAAAAATTAAGATGGCCCATTGAAAAATTGTTTTACTAAAAATGAAAACCACTTCTCAGGATCAATTGATTTATATGGCTTACCAGTAGGCTTTGCTACACAATACATTGATACACTATATATACACTACACTAATTATGAGTCTAGTTAACCTCGCAAACATGAGATAATCTATATAATAAAACTGTAAAAGAGTTAAATTCTGTATATTGAACAGAAACTAAAATTACCCCTTGAAATTTTTGTCTGTCTGTCTGTCTGTTATCGAGCTTTCACGCAAAAACGGACGGATTGACGAATCTCTTGAATATGATTCTGAGGCGTCACCAAGTGCGCCGGCTCAGTTAGTGAATAATATGAAAGAAATATCACGAAAGAGACATCAATAACACGGGTAAACTTGTCTTTACCGATTAGATATAACGATATAACGATCTGTCTATTCTTGTGCTCTATCTATACTGATCAGATATAACGATCTGTCTATTCTTGTGCTCTGTCTATACTGATCAGATATAACGATATAACGATCTGTCTATTCTTATGCTCTGTCTATACTGATCAGATATAACGATCTGTCTATTCTTGTGCTCGAAAGCAGTATTTAAATGATTAAATGTTACATATATCGACACAGCGGTAATAATGATAATAGAAATATTAATAGATTGGCAGTAAGACTACTTCTTTACCGAGACTGTCTGATTTATTATTGAATTTACATTAAATTATCTGTCATATTATGTAAACAATTTTTATACTTGTGTATTTTTAAATAGTATCAATTTAATAGTTGTGCAGGAAGGACCATTTTTGATAATGAATTTTAAATGTTATTTGATGTCTTCGCGATATCACCCGCCGAGGACTAAGGACACAAATATGCATATGCCTTGGGAATATGACGTGTGTCCCGGGCACGCTGCCATTCTATCAACATATTTTTGCTATGCTCATGATGATAGGATATGCACTTATACTATATCTATTGATGAAATTGTTTTAATTATATTTGAGTGTTTACATTATTTATTTAGCAATTTATTATTTTTTAACTATACCGGAGTATAGTCAAATTAGTTCAATAACACACAATAGTTCGGAAACTGTTGTAATTAATTCAGTTCTTATCTAATCTGTATGTACTTGTTTTCTATATTTGCATGCAGTCACCCGTAACTGTAATTTCACTCACCTTTAACCTACTACAATGTATACTTCTGGCTGTAAATTAGTGTATATAATTTTGGTGATCAATTAAATAAATAAATCTGTATGCACTTCAACGTCAAATATAGTAAAATTAAAGAGGTTTAATAAAATATATTTTTGTTAAACATTAAATAAATCAAAATAAATCAACCTTAATTTTCCTGTTTTGAGTCTTTTGGAAATAAAATATTGTGCTAATTTTCTTTGACTCCGCCTAACAAATCATTGTCCGTTGAATATTTTAATATTATGATATCATTAGTAATTTTATCCAAAGACGCAGACGGCAGTTAGGTATATAAGAAATCATGACTAGTAAAGATCTCTCAGATCTATCTATTCAAAAATGTGTACTAGAAACAAATATTTATTTCTTATTTTAAAACTAATAATAGTAACACTGCGATACGAATATGGTATTATGGCGTTAATTTTCCAAAGTAAACACATTTAAATATTAGTAGGCGGAATGTCAAATAATAAATAACAGTGTTTATATTTTTAACTTTTTGTAAATAAATTGTAGCAAAATAAACACTTTTTAATTTATGCTTACTTGTATATTTATGTATGCTTTTAATGACTCCATATCTAAATGACTTAAAATGTTTTTGCTGCCAAAATTAGGCTACGCGTTTTTTAAACGTTTCTAGTTCATATACCTATGTATACGTCAGATATGTGAGGAATGAAGATGCAACGATGACCCGATATTTGAGACCAACAAATGTTAGTTACCAGAATGTCGCAAAGCTTTCGAAAATGTTTTGATATTCCCATTTCCATATTGCAGCGTGAGTCAGATATATCGGACGGCGCGCCTGAGCTACATGTCAGTTCTCCACCGCTGCTCTCCGTATTTAATTGGACTCAGTTTGGGACACGCTCTGCGGAACCCACGGCGACATGGGAAGGTTGGTAAAATATTGCTACAGTGTTTTAAATCTGAGGGGTGCTGGGAGTATTTTTCCGCCGATGACCACTGACTAATGTAAATTCGTTCATAAAGTGGATTTGTATACGCTTTTATTCATTAAACATTTGATTCTTGATTCTAAAACAAGTATGACTTTTAACAAAAAAAAAATTAACCGACGATAAAATTATACACAACTCAGTATTAAAATCAGTGTGTGAAAAACCAATCATCCCCTATATTTCCACCTTTAGGATTGTTCTTTTTTCATATTTATTAATATGAGACCAACTACAAGATATGACAGGTGTGCACATAACTCAGTGAAATCAGTAAGTGAATACATAATTATCCCCTATTTTTCTACCAGCGTTAGAATTTTTGTTAAAAAAAATGCGGGATCAATTTTGGAGTATACTACCTACCCATTTCGGACTATAAGTACTGATTCCAAAATATGTATATTCTCTCACTGAAGTAGATTAACTATGGCATACTTTATTTTCTGAACTGTTTGTTAGTGTATCTTATTTTTTGAATACTTCTGAAGTAGAATATCTATGGTATACTGAACTATCTATGGTTTCTGAACTGTTACTGAATCTTCTTTTTTCTTCTTCTTCTTCTCTTCTCTTAATTAATTACTATCTATAATATTTTCTTCACTTACAGTTCTTCCTCACCCTGGGCTGGCTGGTCAGCATCACGCTGTGGGGCTTAGTCTTGTGGGCGGGCCACGACTCGGGCTTTACGGATTATAGATACGACATCACCTTCGCTGCGCAGTACGCGGCGTTGGCTCCCATAGCCGCAGCCACAGCTTTGGCCTGGCTTCTGTATGTTGTGCACGGCGGATACTTTGGTACGTAGAAGCGAAGACATCCGTGTCTTTTGGGCAGAATATCTCTGTATCATTTTAGTAGCAGTGATACAGTAGTCATTACAGTGACTCGCCGAAGTATGAGTTCCATCCACTTCAGATTGACCCGTTAAAGCAGTGTGGTGAAGTATGTTCCAAGTTTTTTCCGAGTGCAGAGAGAACCGTGCCCTACAGAGTACACATTTATTGATAATGATATACATATATATTAGTATTTATGACTTGTTACTTCAATTAGGTAATTTACACGTTTGGTGACTGGATACTTCTACAGCTTCTTGTTATTTGCAGAGTTCCTGTCCAGAATGCTATGCTGCCGTCCTTTGCTCATCATAAGCCGGCTGTCCTATGCAATCTATCTTATTCAGTTCTTGGTCTTCTTTACCAAAGCGGCCACGGTCAAAACAGCAAGTGAATTTACACTTATGTCGGTGGTAAGATATACGTATCATGTTATTTAAAAATTTATAAAAAAAATATGAATAATGCTAAGAAATAAATATAATTATATTTATTTCGCAGATTGATGTTCAAGAGATATCCATGATAATATTGTCTGCAGTTATCCTGACAGTGACCTTTATCTCTCCCATGCAATCAATATACAGAGAATCGTCTTCAGAATCTAAAAGAGAAGACGAAGAAAATGAATCTAATGAGAAGGAAGGTAACGGGTCAAGTAATGGTAGAGATGAACCAGAAGCCGATAATAAGGGAGACGAAGAAGAGGAAGAAATAGAACATCCACCATCCAGAAGGCCTTCGTTATTAGCTCACCGAGAAGTTCTAGAGGAAATACCAGAAGCTGAGGTAGAATATGAAATGCAACGAGAGGCAAATGATGGTTTGGAAGAAATCATGGAAGAAGAGGAAGATGAATCGTTACATGACCAATTGGAAGACGATTTAGAGATTATAGAAGAAGAACAAGAGCAGGAACAAGGTGGCGAAGAAGATTACTGGGCTGACAGAAGAGAATATGTACCAAGAAGATCCTATTCAAGAACTTCCGATCGTGATTTAGATGAATGGGAAGTAACGGCGAACGGCCGAGGACGAAACGGAGCTCAACATTATCGTTATAGCAGATAGCGATGTTATTAATTACTATTGTTTAAATTAAATTTCTTCCGATATAATTTGTTATAATTTTATTCATTACGTACATTATTTAAGGAAAAAGTTAATCATGATGCAGGTAGCTAAAACAGCAATTAATTATATCTGTTCATCTAGGTTTTGCAAGTAAAAACTTAAAATATGCTACTAAACTTGGAACTTAAGGAAAATATTAAACATAAATCGAATTTCAACAGATATCAAATTTTAATAATATATTAGACATAAGACTAACACGCAATAAAACATCATTTTATGTTCTAACTTTAATTCTAAAGGTCAATTGAAAATATTTGAAATAAAGCAATATAAAATAACGATCTTAATACGTTAAGTATTTGTTTAAGATAAGCATTTTTCTATACATTTTATATTACAGAATATTTATATTATAATGATTATACTTCTCTAATTATAAGGCATTAAGAATAAGAATTACAAAATTAAAATAATGCAAACCATATACAGGAAGGGCTTCACCTGTGGACATTTCCCAAAATTTCTATAAAAATATATTTTTTAGAAAATTTTTAAATTCCATTATCATATTCAGTTTAAGAAATAATTAACAGTCTTAATTAGGAAAAATATAATAGTTTCTGAGAAAATAACATATTTTTAAAAGTCCAACTTTGTCCACAGGAACAGACATAAAGTGTACCTATTGACAACACTAAATGTTACTTTTCTCTTTTTTTGTCCGGTACAAACAAACGATTATAACCTCCATATTGTCGATGCTTTATTAACAACATATATATCATAGGAGATTATGTACCAATTCAAATACAAAATAATAGACTGTGTAGAATAGAGCTTTACACGTATGATTATCTACATCTCAGAAAATCACATGAATATTAAATTAATAAATACTTTTTCTATCAATTTTTTTAGCGACGCACAAACACTCGGACTCGGCAGTGTAAAAGATAGCGTAAAGATTACTTTACTGATGTGTTGAGGATAGGATTTTCTGGTATTTAGTTTTCGAATTATCGATAGTATCCATAGGTAAAGCCGTCCGTAGATACGGAACTTTACCTATATTATGTTTCGCTACGCAATGTTTCTGAAAACGAATTATTTCATACCAGGATTTTCATAAAGTGCTGCGATTTTACTTCAATTTGAAAGCGTTAACCTTAATTATTTATTATTATTAAATAACGTTAATAAAAGAGGTTTAAATTACAAGTACAATTGAGAAATATTTTTAATGTTGTAGCTTAAATTATTGGCGTGTTAAAAATAGACATTCAAAGAACAATTGAATTCCCGAAACGCCGCATAGTTCGACGTCCTAGAAATGGCGTTACCAGTAATAGTTACTCGAACAATGAAACTATTATAAGTACAGCAACGCAGGACACCGGGTGCTTGGTGGACACCGGTCAGTTTATTTCATTGATCGAGCCTTGAAGGTTGTGTATCAGTCTGTTTTGAGGAGCGGCGCGCGCGCACGCCTTCGTTATGATCGCGATCGCCTTAATCATGATCGTTTGCGCGGCGTCCATCCGCGGACAAAGCACTCTAGAAAACAATACAAATATCGATAAACAAGATCTCAAACAACTGTCTGCAATACTCGACGCAAACAGAACTCTGGACTTGTCGGCGTTAAACAAAACAGCTCAACGGCTCGGGTTAGGCGATGAATTGATAGCGAAACTGTCTAACACAGTCAAAAATGTGGGAGCTGATGTTAAAAGTGGTAACCTACAAAGACCAGATCCGAAGGATTCGGGATATAACACGTACGAAGAGGATTCATCGAAATCAGAACCTGCTAAGCTTAACCCCGTTGTCGAGTCTCCAGATTATGCGTCCTCAGTAGTGTTGGCCAGTGATTTGTTATCACTTACCAGTGCTATAGCTAATGTGAAGGAGAAAGTATGCAGGGAGCAGGGCCACAAGTTCCTGAACGGGCTGCTGCTGAATAAGAGATGGGCTTTGAAGAGTGAGTACGCTATGTATAATATTTTTTATTCAATATTGTTTCTTTGATGCGTAAGAAGATGAGTATTCGTATTATATACGTGGTTACACGCATGTGCTTCTATACGATGTATAACGGTTGCGTTGATTTTATTGTCGATTTTAATGCCGTTGTTCTTAGCTACAGTTATAAAGGACTGATGTGCTTTCAGATCTTATTTACGTTATAAAACGGTAATCTACGGTACTGTTACGTTATAAAATGGTTCTTTATCGCTGGAAAAGTCTTTAGGTGTAAATATATCTTTCGATATTCAATGATACATAGATTTGATTCATGATCGTCAAAAACCACTGTTGCATAGTATGTTTTATGTAAATTTTCGCTGCAATGATTTGCATAGCATGGACGTTGCAAATGTGTATTGCGATAAGATCGATGTCAGGTTCTGTTAAAAGCTAGTATAGAGGTCTATTGGCGGTGAATAGTTACTAGTTAGTATTAACTTACTGAAGTTTACTTTACGGCCACACCAGTTGTATTTTAAGGATAAGTTTTTCACTTTTTTGTTTTAAGGCATTCGGGTTTTGGGCCTTTCTTTGAGGACCTTTAGGTAGGACTTTAGGTACATTATATAAAATATGAATTTGTATAATGATTAGAATTGGGAGGGAACTATTTAAAATCAGATGCTATAGTTTTGCTGCTTTTATAAAAAAGTATCTTCCCTGCATTTTGTTCCGTAGTCGTTGTTCAATTATTATACTCGTAGCGGGGCATTAAAAAGTTTTGAACCAACACAACAGTATACAAGATTAATGGCCGGCGCTGAAAGTGTTCCAAAGATTCATGTCCAGTGGTCATGTTCGTGACGGTTCATTTATCATTAAAATTGAACGCGTTTACTGGATTCACTTCCGCAGCGACGACATAGACAACGCGCTTTTTAATAATTTCATGTACTTTTTTATTTTGGAAAGTAATTTTTTACAGAATTCTATTTAGTTATTTTTTAATAGAAAGATACTTTTCAACATATTGTCTACTAATTTGAGGTTAAAAAGGATTTTTTTATAGTAACGTCATTCCTATCTGTGTATAGGTGCGTATTACATATATTGATTCGTTTGTTCGCAAATTTGTACAATATATACTCGGAATATATTAGTGCTAATAGCTTAGATAAAGTTGGATTTTATCCTATGAAGTGAGTGACTATGAATATGAAACTAAAATTTAGTTTTTATTAATTGAATAGAATACAAATCCGGTGGCTGGTATAAAAATGTGGAATGTGAGGCTGGACTTTTTTAAATGTTGATCTTGAAATATAAAGGGTTTGGGAAGTTTCAAACATAACTAATAAGTAACGGAAAATACAAAAAACAACAATTTAATATTCCAATACAAAATGTTCCTAGCTGTGAAACACTTCTCACACACATTTTTTTTATATTTTTAGAAATATAAGTTTGGTCATATTTTTCACAAATATATGTAGGGATACAAAATTCATACGGTCATCAAGTATATCATATAATCTGCTTATGTTAGTATACAATTTACTTGGACGGTGGTAGAACCTTTGATAGTTCGACTCCGGAGGCACCATCGACACACTTATTTCTGTCTTATAACAGCAGTCTTCTTGTTGCTGTGTTCTGGTTTGAAGGGTGTGATCATACTTAACTGAGGCGTTCCAACTAAGTCCTCAGGGGTAGCAACGCATTTGTGGTCGACTTATGAAAGAACTTCGATCCTATCTTGGGTTGGTTATAGATGTTAGCGGGGGGCAGTAAGAACTTACCATGAGGTGCATTGCAAGCTCGTATGCCTAGCTATAAAA
>DWNJ01002630.1:0-10354 GCA_018250275.1 Udranomia eurus
GTTGATTGCAGATGTCCATGGGCGGCTGTGACCACTTACCATCAGGTGGACTGCATGCCCGTTTGCTACCATACGTCATAAAAAAGTATAAAAATCGAAGTGCATTTTATTATTTTTCACATTTTTTTCTCTTCATTCGTCCATATTAAAACACATTTTAGTACAAGAAATATTTTGTTAAGGAACCAACAGGCCAGCTTAATCACATTCAGCTGTCGCTTAGTTAGTGTCCCGTAAGTGGTGTCTTGAATGGTAATCTGTTACAGCTAAGTTTATGGCTGTTTAAGCACTAAGAAATAACCTAGGTGTGGAATCAATCACACTATTCATTTTACTACACCGCGGTTTCAGATTAAATGTTTATTCATTCACGTAGTTTATGTAATGTATTTTGAGCGTTTAGAGATACCTAAATCTTAACTTATACTGTAAATACACGTGTAACACTGTTCATTATTTTGAAACGGTTGTGTTTGATTTCGACAACAATTATCTGTTCTTATATCAACTCTATGTGGTACACGTTTTGCGTAGCGATATATGACGGCACCACCGAAATATCTATAATAGATTCGTCTTGGCAATCGCTTTAAACAATCTAATTAATTATAATATGTACCTATTACTTGTGAAAAACTGTGTGTTTTCATACGAAAAAGTAAATCGATTTATTTGGTATCGACTTGGTATTAGATACATGGATTTCACAACTTTTTACGGTAGAAGAACTGAGTTGGTTTTTTTTATAAGTTACGTTTTTTGGCATATGCAGGGGAGGGGGTCCCCATCTGGGCGTTCAGCAGTACCTATTACTGACTTCAGGTAGGCTGGATGCTCTTTTTCGTGTTATTCACACGGCATTGCCCATCAAATATAATAAATATACATCCTCCTAAAACCTATCCTTCTAAAACTAGATTGTCCATCAGTCCAATATTAGGTATAATAGGATTCCTCGTGGTTATAATATTTACACTACAGTACTATTTTAATACTTAATTTCGCTTAGGAGAGTAATTAAAAAAACAGTCATGAGGACTGCCAACAGAAGTAACAACTTAAAACTGTAGTTTGAAATTTCAAACTGATTGCCATATTGAAATAAAATTATGAGTAAATTATAAAGATATTTTTCTTAACAAATCTTTTTAACACTTTTTATTTTACAGAAATAAATAAACAAATAACTCCAAATTTAACCTATATACAATAAAATTAAAAAATTATACATATATACAAAAATATTTTAAATAAATAAATAAATGGCGTAGTTGTACTCCACACTTATCTGAAAATTAAACTTTATTTTTAGATGTATACAGAATACTATTAATTTTTAAATGACACGTATCATTAGCATGTTGATTACCAATCCATAAGATTTTCCCGTACCAAACGCAGCTATAAAAGTTTTCACTTGAAAAAGTTGAATTCCAGCCAACAATTAAATAAGTTGTATATTGCGACCCATCAGTTAAAATCATATAAAAAATGAAGATAAGCTCAGTGTTACGACGTGATTATCGGATGTTATCGAAAGCCGAACATTATTTTATTATGGGAAAGCTAGTTGGTTCAGTACTAGAAAAATTGTCTGCAATAAAAATATCGTAAAAAACCTCCTTTACGTGTACATTAACGAATATAATTAGCATAAATCATATATTTATTGGGAGAAATAAAAATCATTTGTGCATTTGGTATTCTATAAAAACGTTAAATACCTTCATATTGAGCTAATTCTCGTTATTAATGGACTATTAATATTAGATTTCATATAGAGAAAAGCTTTAGAACACGATTATGCAAATATTATTAGTTCCTAATAAACAGTTTAAGCATTTGATTTGATAGGCGCGCCACACGAGCGCCCGCGGCCATAGCTAATTACAATAAATATACAACAACACATTAGAATCGATCACTACGAATAGTTCGTTTAATTTATCGGAACTAATAAACGTGATGTACGGTTATCGGGATGTATTCATATATTTTTTTATTATTGTATGAACAGATAATATTGGTTGTTATAATATCCGTTGTGAGTCTCACACGAAGCAGTATTATTTATGGCATTTATTGGGCTCGAGCTTTTCCTGAGGCGACACACTCGTGCGCAGGATTCGATCCGGAGGTTTATTAGGCGATCGTTCGACTTCTTCCGTGTGATGCTGTGAAGGAACATAGGGTTGTTGTGTTACTTTATCATAATGTATTGCGTTGAAGAACTCCTCGATACTGAAATATCGATAATGAAGAAAAAATATATTTTTAACTGGGTGCTAGTAAACGGGCATGCAGTCTACCTCAGGGTAAGTGGTCACGCCCATGGACATCTGTAACCAACCCAGGATAGGATAGAAGTTATTTCTTAAGTCGACCACACTCTTCAAACCAGAACACAGCAGTGAGAACACTGCTTTTATAATCCAGAAATAGGTATGTTAACCGTAAACGATTCTACCACCTTTAACAGTAGGATGAACCTAACAATGTTAGACACACTTCTTCAGGATAAACTTCTAAGCTTCTGATAGAAGTACAAGCTGTAAGCTGAAGCTATGGCCGCCATTATTTATGTTCTACTGCTGGGGGCTGCCTACAATCAGGATGCCTGAAGCGATTCACTTCAATGCTTTAGAGGGACATACTGGTTTTGTCAATCAATAATTATGTCGATGTTTTCAAACTGTATGGGCACTTGAAAATGGACAGATTTAAGACAGCAATCTCATATTAAGTCAACACCAACATGGACAAGTTAGTTTAAATCTGCATTCAATCAATAAGTCTGCATAACAGCAGTGCTTGAAATTTCTCATTCGACGACATCCCATTCAGTTACCTGCCAAACCACTAAGCTCGATCAAATCAACACTTTTAAATCTATCAATAGAAATTGTAGAAAGTAAATTTATGTGGTTTAATCGTGCGATTTATTATGCTATGGTAATTAAACACATTTTTGGTATACGGGTCGCCGTTAGCAGATTTATTGTGTATATTGGTATCGTTTGAATCTTTGAAAGAGCGTGGAGAATAGTGTCCAAGATGGCGGGCCGGCTCGTTCGGCAGACTTATGGGGATAATTCACGTCAACAATACACTTTATTAACAGTTAGTTATGCGCGCCTTGATGATATCGCGGATACAATTAAATATTAATATGTGTTTGAGGTCGTAGGCGTCCCGTTGACGATTTATCGAGCTGTTTAACGGGCCTTTAGACCCTGTTTAGTTACAATGTGTAAGGTAAAGGTGAGAAATGTGATTAATGCAACTACACCGGTGTTCCCTGCTTCGAAAAAGATAGTACAAATGGTACAAACGTATGTGCAAGTAGAAAGGGTGGAGTAATTGGCATTTTTATTCACTTGACTACTTCTCCGGTATGTTGTAATGCAGGTGATTACGATAATCACCATTAAGGTTTATTAATGAATACTTTGTTTTATAGATCTCATATTAAAATAATTTATATCATCAATTTTATTAGTATTTGTAAATAAAAGAATTGATACTATGTGTACCCGTTACAAAATGAATAATCCAGATATATCTTACTGCCTATATATTTTACTCATAGGACTAAAATGGATCACAATACCTATCTACACTTAATATTTCATGCTACGGGATAAAACTGATGTAAGTATTATAACAATAATTTCGTTTAATATATCCTAAAAATTAACCAAAATACAGTTTTTCTAACAATTACGTGCTTAACTAGTAGTTCTTAGTGCCCGATATGTTGAGCATTTAAATGACTATCCGCACTTATAAATAACATAAACGCTATTTACATAAATTAAGCATGAAGACTACCTTATGGCTGGTTTATGGGAACCACACATAAAGATAAAATAAACTCCAAGAATTCGTGACGAGCGCACATTTAATCGGAAACCTTTATTTCAATTAGCACCAAATTATACACTCAAATTGAAGTACGACACAACGTAACCGAATCTCGATATGCATATTGAGAAAGCTTGAATGCATGAAAAAGCAACATAAATATGTAGAATGAACGAAAAAAGTCAATTGATTGCCTCCTGCCGTACGTAAACATGTCGATGGCCGCCCTCATAAAGTGTAAGTGGATATTTTTAACGGCTCCGATATTTAATATTTATTGCGACACGGACATCCAATATGAGCCTGCGATTTATACACCCAATCCCGTTGTACGATATCTACTAATTGATAACAGAACGACTTGTAGCGACATTCCTATTTTGTGGTTGCTTGTAAGTAATTGGTGTCAATGCCTGTTTAATGTAATAAACTAAACTTAGATATTGGGAACATGTTGACTCGATTTCGACATAGCATTTGACTTTTTCAGGTAGCATTAACCTTAAGGTTGACGTACCTAATTAATATTTGATAATAATTGCTGTCTCCCCATATTTTTATACTTTGGACGATTACTATTTAAAACGATTGTTTTAGCTTCTTATGAACTGAATATTTTTATAATTTAAAAATAATAACAAAAAAAAATTAAAAAAAAAAGACTAGTCCAGTCTTTTTTTGTCCCTGTAGCTGCGAGACATTAAATAGTAGCGTAACGGTATCTCTTGCCTGCCGTACGAGATGACTAAAAGTAGGCTTTCAGGGCCGGGACGGCCTGAACCGTATTGTCGACAAACCCGGGAAAGACGTTGTTCTGATTGGCCTAACAACGGCGTACACCTAGTGGAAGTTGGGTTGAGTCATAATGTGTGGAAATCCCGAAATCGCTCCCCCGGTGTCGGTTACCTTAGATTTTGTTTTTTTAATAATGAGAATTACAATAGGTACCTACCGACTTCCAGTGAAAATCACTTAGGTAGATATACTTATTACTTCATATCAGAGGTAGTTACTCCCTTTGTTGCTTCAATCTTTAAAAACCCGATTTCCAATAGCTTAGCATGAAGAAACAAATTGTTAGTCTTATAAAGACTATTTGTATTTTTAAGATCTTAAATGAACATTTTTGAATTAGCCGCGTATCGCTTCAAACAAACAAAAATAAACAATGCCTCCCGATTTCCGATCTACGTTGTTATGATGACCCTAATAAAGCTATTTAGAAACTCACATATTATGATTCCAGTCCGATATAATCCATTTTATAATAAAACTGTATTATCTGTCTGTAGGTAGATATGTTCTAACTTATCTGTCTGCATATTTTTGGAAGATTCTATTCGTAAATGCAAGATCGAGGGCACGAGAGCACGCCTCAGATCCTCGACGCGAGGGACAGACTAAATAAGGTCTGGAATGGGTGTGCCAGTGCCAGGCGGCGACTTACCCAGACGGTTACTGATCGTCATCCATAATGACGGCCACGATCACTCTGTCAAGAGTCAACCGACTAAGAAGAAGTTGTAATCTATGTTTACCTCACAAAAATATTTTGCACATTTGGAAATTTAGATAATTGATTAATTAGTAAAGACCAGAGCCTTGGACTAGCGAGCTAATGATATCCGATGGCAAAGAGGATGAGTTCAGCACAGTTTAAGTTAGTGTTATCACTTAACTGGTTTCCGTCAAAGTGATCTTAGTCGTGAATCTAAAAATGCTGACGTGTACGCTAAAAGTGGAATAAAATTTTAACCCCTGTGGTGCAATGGAATGGTCACTATACGTCAACAGAATGCGGGTCGATGGGTTCGGGGTTCATATCGAAGCAGATATTTGAGTGATGACTTTAATTTCCGTTTTCGGTCTGGGATTTGTGTGTCGTCGGTGCCATCCACGAACACTTTTTCCAAAGTAAGGTAAGTCTTAGTAGTTTTTTAATATGCAGCGATATTTTCTAAACCGTAACGATGATATAAAATAGACACAGTAATGTATAGGATATATAACAGTGAAACTTGATGTTATTAGAGTGAAATAATAAAATGTAACAACTACTAGGCAACAAATTCATGCCAAGTTGAAAACAGTTATTATCCCATTGGTTAAAACGACCGATACTTTACGAAGGTATATTGATTTTTGAGCAGTGATTCTATCTGCTTATAAAGGGTACTTACGAAAACAAATAACGACCTTTTAATACCCCAACGGGCAACGTCGGAGGCAAAAGCTCGTTATAGATCAAGCTAATGAAACTTGAAGACATTCAACGGACATCGCTCCCGTAAGCATGTTATTGTGTTTGTTTACTTTAGCTACTTTTTCGATTCGATAGCCTAATTGCGGTCCGGCGTATCTTGGTAGACGGATCGGACGTTCGACGACGTTTATTGTCTTATAAACAACGTGGGTACTCATAATAAATCTTCCCCAGAGTGATTTCCGGAAAGCCATTCGAATTAGAATAGCGATTTAACGAGGAAGTAGTACAATGCACCCGTTTAACGGATTTCACGATCGAGATCACGATAAATTTTATTAATTGGTTTTTGTATCTTTTAATCGCTTTGAACAAGTTCCATAAATGTCTCTTTAACTTACTACGAATGGCTCTTTTCATATTAAAAGGCAGTTAACTCGGAAGTAGCGCCGTATGGTGGATGCAATGTTTGTTTTGTAAAACAATGTTCAAACTACTGCAGGTAGCCGTGTTTAGATATCGTTATTTGGCGGTGATAAAATATTCCACCGTTCGCTCTTGGCATCATCAACATGAGATCCTTCTCGATGGAACTCGTTTCGTGTTGGACTTTCTTTCGGAATTAAAAAGTTGACCATCTTCCATGTCCCATCTGATCAACCAACGGTTTTGTAGTCTTTACACACCTTGAGAATATGAATATGTTAGTTTTTTTTAAACTCTAAACGCTTTTTTAAACGCTTTCACACTCATAGCCCCACACTAGGATTCCTTGTGTCGTGGGTGCCATGGACAACACTCAAATGCAACAACACAAACACCCAGACCGAGAACAGAAATTTAAACTCATCATCCAAATTTCTGCTTCGCTGGGAATCGAACCCAGGACCCTTCAAACGGCATTCCGGCATGGTGACCATTGCGCCATAGGGGTCGCCAATTGGTCAATGCATTTCAATTCGATTTGATCAACTTCAATATTAGAATTATCAATGCGCTAATTCCCTTGAGGACTAAGTTGTAAGGCCTCAAAAAAGTTGCAACTACATTGGTGTGGCGGTGTTTTCCTCCATGGCGTCACGGTAGATGAAAAACAGACTGTATTTTTAAAGTAGTATATGATTTTCGAAAAATCTGAGAGCTTGATGGTGGTAGAACATTTCGTGGTTCGACTCCGGAGGCGGTGGTGCCTCGGAGTCTATTTGAATGATAGTATTCTTACTTCTGTGTTCAGCTTTGACGGGAGGCATGAGAAGTTTCAACTTAGTCCTCAGGGGGAGCAGCGAGTCTGTGATTAACCTAATAAGAACTTCGGTCTTGTCTTGGCTTGACTGCTGGTGCTAGATCAGTACGATTGCATGCTCATTTACTACTTCAATGTTATAAAAAAAAGCATGAAAAAGCTTAAGAATGTAGAGTCGTAGTCGTAGTTTTGTAAAACAACATTAAAACTATATTTTACAGGTAGGTATCTAGGTGTTTCTCTTCGTTATACCGATCTATTGCACCTACTTGATAAATGTTTACATTACGCTCCTTGGATTCGGTCTTTTATGCGTTCCCGATGTGTCGGAGCTGTTTGTTTTCGTTGAAGAAAAACGTTGCCGAGGGAATTCGCAGATTACAAGATATATTGCAATATTGCTCGCGGAAAGTAAATGATTATAGTTATAATTCAACGGTCAACGGCTGCGTTGATAAGTCGCACGTGTGGTCGTGCAATACGTTTGCAGCAAATCTTTTGATCCTGTCGACGTCTGGTTTACAATATCGAAGTCGGAGATCGTAGGATCCATACTATACTGATTTATGTTCGTATAATAGCAACGGCTTACGAACCGTTGGCTAAGGATGCTGCTTGGATATTATAATGATATATGAAGCTTATGCCTGTAAAATCGCAATATTTACTCACATGCCAGGTTACCTAGGCACTGCTTATTTGAAACTAGAGTGTGACCGCAGTTTCGCGTGCATGAATTAACTATGTATAAAGAAAGTCGCTGTTACAAAATTACCTTAAATTAACTTATATCCTGCAAGCCGTGTGGTCATTGAAGTGTTTCCAAATATCGTATAGATAGCTAGGTAATCCCAGGTAAACCCAGACCTAGGTAGGCATACCTACCTACCTAGGTCTACTATACTATACTATGCCAGATTCCTATAACATGTTGGTATATTGTGTTTCAAAAATTCTATGATAAAATACATGCATTCAATATTATCTTTTTTTTACGCCGGGAAATTTTTTTCTACTCTTTTTCTCGGCTCGGCTCTTTACCCTAAAATCTCCTCGGTGACCTTCCTGTGCCTAGTGGTGGTACGCAGGAACTCCGAAAAATAGATCCTCTGAGTACCATCGCGACGCTTCATCAGCCACATCTTTTTTTTTATATGACTTATGAGGTAGCAAACGAGCATGCAGTCCACCTGGTCACTGCCGCCCATAGACATCTGTAATCAACCCAAGACAGGGTCGAAGTTATTTCTTAGGTCGACCACAAATGCGTTGCTACCCCTGAGGACTAAGTTGAAACGCCTCGGTTATGTATGTCTCCCTGACAACACTCTCAAAGCCAGAACACAGCAGCAAGAACACTGCTGTTATAAGGCAGAAATAGGTACGGCGGTGGTGCCTCCGGAGACGAACCGTAAAAGGTTCTACCACTTAAAAAAAGTCATAAAAAAAGCCACATCTCTTGGGGAAACTCGATGGTTACTGTTAGTATACCTTGGAGTCCTTTGAATAATTAGTTACACACTTCTGTTACCTTCAGGCGTTGCGGTGTTCTTCGTCCTAACGTCAAGGAGCACTTAAGTGCAATGTCAAAATATTTACATATGTAGGTAAATATTATAGTACGTACTACAGTTGGGCGTCCCTTTTAAAAACAGAATATTTCAATTAATTATATTAGGTAATTCCCGATATGGAATGGAATGTTTTTTACGAGATTTTTACGCTTTTCAAATTCTCAAATATACATCCATTTTGGATTTCCTTGGTCATCGTCTGAAGGCATGTTGGCGCCCTTGGGAACACACAAATTTGGGGCCCTATTGGAAAGTAATAAGTATGCATATTTTAAATTAAATTATTAATTATAATCTAAATAGCTTTAATTTAAACTGACTTAAAAGTTTTAGCACTTACTTTTGGTATATTAAAAAATAAATTTCGGGGTCCCGTGAGGTCGAGGACCCTGGGCCTAAGTTGGTAAAAGTTGGTAAGTTGATAGAGGCAAGTGCTAATTTTATATTTACTTTAGCACCGTCATAAGTAAAATATACCTATCTAACGTCGATAAATCTAATAAAGTATTTATTGTAGTAACATCTAAGTTTGTATAAGCGGTGATTGCGCTATATCGGGGCGCGGATGCGCTGCAGGCGCGCGCCGACAGGACAAACAAACGAACGTAATCGATTCTAGAGTTTGAGAACACTTGTTCTTTAATCATTATTATATCTATCCTGTCTATGTTTGAAGCTATAACATACTAGCTCGCCTTTAAGATATTTATCCAGTGGCAGATTATACAGGAGACTAGCAAATATTGACCTCGCGAGTGTGGAGTTGGAGAGGTATATACGGGGCAACACCGAAATTTGAAAAAGTACACTTTGTCAGGTCATTTTTTCGTTTTCGTTGCAAACGGTACGTGCGCCCACTCTTACCACCCCGATCCCGGAAACCTCCTTTTCGATTGTCGGTAGACCTCTTTTTTCCGTTATCAACCAATTTTCTGACGTCGAGCTGGCACCTAGCACTGTCTGTCATGTCTCCACCACTTTCTGTCTCAACTGCGCCGGAGAAAAATATTAGCTTATATATGTAATTATATTGAGTTGTCTTTAACATAAATTATAAAGAGGAAACTTGTAATGTACTCTGAATTAGAGTAAAATACTTTCCTTTTCCTAAAAATTATGTTGTCATTACATGTATCACGCATTATTTTTGAGATAGCGAAGGTACATTGTATATTGTGGGTAAAAATGCACGCTCTTCCACTAAACAAAATATTTTAGTGTGTGAAAGCGTATAATTATTACAACTTCCTTGTACGTATGTGTAGGCTGTTTAAAAAAAAACTCGTCCGTGCACCCAGCGGTCAGCTAATCGGGCGGAGAATGCCCGAATTGTATGACACTAAACGTCCGCACTTCCGTGCGGTCAACTCACTTATACACCGGTTGAACAACAAATCTGGCAGGTAGCGTCATTTATACTTTTTACGTAAGAACCAATAAATTTTTCGTAATATCGAAATATTAGTGGTT
>DWNJ01002631.1:0-10353 GCA_018250275.1 Udranomia eurus
AATCGTGAAGGATAAAGTGATCCGTGGAGAGGGTCACGACCCTCAGTAGTGAGGAAAACGACGCGAGGAGGAGGATCACTTACGAGTAGGTGTCCTCAAAGACGTATGTACGTAAAACATATGAAGTACCTACCGTGTTACGTTCATAAACGGTATTTATAACACAAGAATATGGATTATCTCAAAGTAGTAATTGCTTACACTTTTACTAGGAACACGTTGAAGTTTAGGTAGAGTCTTTCTTAAGGTGGGGGATAACGTCCTCTTGTGGAGTTGGATGTACAGGATACTATACGATTGTAGCTCAGAGTGAACACCAGAGAAAGGTTTGAGAACCTCTGTTTCTGAATGTCAACTCAATAAGAGATTAGGAATTCGTTTCCCGACCCGCACAACACGCAAGTCTTTTTTTTACCTCTGGAAATCTCCACGGATACCCTTATGCCACCAGGACCCGCAGAGGGTTATGTGGGACTCGAACCCACTAAAAATTGCTAAAAACTAATTTTTATCCGTTATTGTATTTCAGAAAACAACCAAGACACAACACTGGCACTACTACCCATGTTCCATTCGTATGGGCTCAACGTCGTCATGTTGCACAAACTGTCCGTTGGCTTGAAATTGGTAACACTGCCACGGTTCAACCCTGACACGATGGTGCAGGTTCTGAGCGGCCATACATTTGATGTCTTATATTTGGCGCCACCTCTGGGTAACTCTAAATAACGAATTACCGAAAATACTAAAGAAAACTAAACTAAAAGAACTACTATATTAATATAATACTTACAATAACGTACAAGCCTTAAGTACATGGATGGTGGTAGAACAATTCATGGTTCGACTCCGGAGGTTCCACCGCCACACCTTATAACAGCAGTGTTCTGGTGGGAAGGGTGCTAAGGCAGACGCGAGAGAGAAGCAAGACGTTCTAACTTACTCTTCAGGGGTAGCACTAACACGTTTGTGGTTTACCTAAAAAGAACTTCGATCCAATCTTGGGTTCATGACAGATCTCTATGGACGTCCACTTACCATCAGGTGGACTGCATACTCATTTGCTACTTCTATGTTATAAAAATACCTTTTAATAACCACGGTCTAGCGTAAAACCTGACTCATTTTTTGTACAAGACACTTTATAGTAGTAAGATCGCTTATGAATAAATAACAACGAATATTTCGCGCCAATTAAGCATTTTCCAACATGGAACACCCAGTTTTAAAAAAAGAACAACTTTAAAAAAAACAAAACGAAGCGTTTCATGTTTAATTTTTATTTCGTCATGTGGATGCGGCGACGAGCGAGCGGCCAGCGACAGTTAAAAAAATACACGTTATTTTGTCTGTGGTTTTCCTGAATTACTGAAATATTTACTTCTCTCTCCGGAGTTTTAATTATTATATTATATTATATTATGTTTATCATCCTTAACAAATTAAGTCTTAATAGCGTAAGTAATGAAATACTATAAAATAATATTAAAAGTAAAATAATAATAAAAGTAATGAAATAATACTAACTAATGAAAAAATTAACATCTAACTACTAATAAATTCTAAATGGTTTTCGTGGTTCCATAATTTAATTCGTATTTATTGCTTCGTAAAATACGGATGTAAATAAGATTGAGTAATTGTAAATACTTGTAATAAAATACGCATTCATACATTATAATAATTTTGTTTAGTGGAGGGGCGTGCATTTTTAAACAGGAAGATACCTACGATTTGTGACATCAAGATAAAGTAGACACATTGAAATATGTTTTTTTTTCTTCATAACATTGAGAGAGCAAGCGAGTAAAATCTCTTCATAGATCATGAAATCATTCCAAAAATCATGGAAAGCGGTTACTGCCGCCCATGGACATCTATAGTGAATCTGAAACAGTGCTTTAATTCTCGTAATACGAAGAAGTTAAAATATCTTCAAAGTTTAGAAATCGTCCTATCCAAAACCAGCTATTGACTAGTTACTACTTCGCTTACTACTTCGATCGAATTAACTAAATCGTAACCTAAGCTACACGCTAGCGACATTTCAACTATAAGCTTGTTAACGATCGAAATTAAAATAAAGAGCAATGTTCGAATCTGTTCGATAAACCTAGTTTTTGTTCAATCACTTCTCAAAATGTATGACGATACTTCGACTCGACCTGAATAGAATCGTTTCCTCTCATTTCATCAGAAGTTTCGTGAATTAGACCACAGGATCGAATCTTTTCTTAGGTCGACAAATGTGTTGCTACCCCTGAGGACTAAATTGTTAAGTCACCTTGGCACACTCTTCAAATCAGCAAGCATCAAGAACCCTGCTGGTGCGTCTAGAGTCAAACCACAAAATTTTGTGCCACCCTTAAAATTGTTGACTTGAACCATTGTATTAGAAAATGTAATTGCATTCTGCGCGGAAACAGGATTGATTGATTTATTATACTACTGGCTTCCAGTGCTCTTCCTTGGTTCCTGTCCTCAAATAACTTCAAAACATTTTGATCGCTTGAGATCTGTTATCTGTGGGGCTGCGCCTCTGCCGTACGCCGATATTGAAAAACTTACTGCGAAAGCAGTTAAGGTAAGAGACACTTTATTTAGTCTAGGGATTAAACAGTTATACTTATATGTAGATATAATTACGGGAAGGTATCATCGTTTCCATCAAACCGCTCAGAATTTTTTGTGTGTTGGACGTTGGAGCGTTGTATTTTGAGTTAAAAAGTGCCGTCTGCTGTCAATGGTTTTTCAAAAGGCACTAGACATAATATTTAAGCTTCTCCTAACGTTAATAATTTAGTAGGGATTAGTTTTTTTGTTGAGATTGTTTTTTCTTTAAATAAGCGTGAAAATATGCCTTTGAAGCTAACTTAACCTTCAAGTAGCAACAATCCACTATGCCTAAAATAACTTATAAAAACATGAAGAAGTAGTTAATTACCTGTTACTTATTCCTCGTAATGTTTTTGTGATATTCAGACTGTAAATGAGCATGCAGTTAAGCTGATGGAAAGTAGTCCCTGCTGCCCATATCTTTAATTAAATCCATTCTGAGGTTCCTGAGGTACCCCTGAGAACCAAAGAATGCCTCTTTAGGTTAGAAAAGTTTAGAAGAAAATTGTTGATGTTGTAAGGGCACACAGGGCTTTAGTGCCATCGGAGTCAAACCGTCAAAAGTTGTACCTTGTAAATTAATTTTAACAATCTAAATTGAGTGTGAACAGTCTTTTTTTTTATAACTGGGAGGTAGCAAACGAGCATGCACTCCAGATGGTAAGTGGTCACCGCCGTCCATAGACATTATCAATCCAAGACAGGATCCAAGTTCTTTCTTAGGTCGACCACAAATGCGTTGCTACACCTGAGGACTAAGTCGGAACACCTCCCTGACCACGCGCTTCAAACCAGAACACTGCTGTTATAAAGCAGAAATAAGCGTGGCGGTGGTGCCTCCGGAGTTGAACCGTAAAAAGTTCTAACTTCTACCACCTTTAAGACTTTTCGAAACAGCTCGATTCTCCTTAGGAGACATATCCTTAAACTAACTACCACAAACGATGGTGTCCAGTTTGCCATTATGATTTCCACGAAAGATCAGTGCCTAGCTTTAACTAACAAAAGTACTTTGAAGACACGATAGAGGGCATTACTAGCTTCTTAGTTGTACTAGTTCTGATAAGTCTTTAAGATGGCGCCACTTTGCCACCGATTATATAAATTTTTTATCTAATAGTGTGGTTTCAACATAAATAAATTAATCATATAACGTGTTTTTATAACAATATTTTTCTATATTTAAAATGTTAAGTTTTAAATAAATTAAATATTTTTATGATAAATATATAATTTATTAGTAAAAATTTCATTTTTAGCGTGACGTTCACTTCGGCCAAGGTTACGGCTTGACGGAGACGGGACCTTTAGTGACTATGAGCCCTGTTGGTTTCAAGGATTACAAATCAGTAGGAATCTCTCTTCCCAATATAGAGCTGAAGATAATTGATGGAGATAACAAGAGCTTAGGACCGAATGAGGTGAGTTCCCCGATCAAATATTTAAAGAATTAATATTACTAGAGATCGCCTAACGGTTCACAAAAATCGACAGTATTTTTAAAATTATTATCTAAGTTGTAAAATATTTATATTTTATGCCTGTAGAATAATTGCTTTGTTTGACATTGACTATGCGCAAAACGATGCCAAGAAGAGAAAAAAATGGCAATATTTTTTGACTACATACACAAAATGACTTTAATTGTTTGACATTTCCAGTATTAAAATGACGTTCCGTGTATAACAGGTGTTCTATATACGTGTGTGGGTCATAGGCATGGTTGTGTCCGTAATGGTTTCTTTTTTTAATTTAATGTATTTCTAATGTATTATTTAAAATATTAATTTTGTGCACTTCTTCTCCGTATAAATGTTGACTGTGCCAAATTTCATGCTCCTCCGTCCGTGTTATTGTCGTAAAAATCTTACCAAAGTTTTTGCTTCACATATTAATATTCTGATTATCTAAGCATGAAATGCAATTTCCCACTAAACCCACGCAGTCAGACTTGTCAAATCGTCTTTATGGGAAAACCTCAAATCATTTACGGAAATATTGTCTATAAGTTCACAAACACCCGGATATTTGATCAAACAAAATTTCATTTTGCATCTGAAATTGATGGATGATTTTGCTGAAATGCCAAGCGATAGTACGTGTTTGGGCATTTAAGCTTGACTTCCGAGCTGAGCGGCTTGCAGCTTCCAATTGTTTAAAGTAAATCCAAACTCAAAATCATTTATTTTATATAGGCCAACTGGCCGTTACGTAATTTTTATATATTTCTTCTTAATCTACAATCCGATCGGAACGCGGCCACGTTTGAGAAGATCGGGAAAGAAACCCAGTGGGCTTTTCTATTTTCCTTGTTTTTTGATTATTTCATGTTTGTATGCGTTTGTTTTGTTTAATTAAGTGGTTAGTAAAGTAACTTTTTCAAGTTTTGGAATTATTAAACGTCCCAGCTACTATATTGTTTGAACCACAAACTATAACACAATACATAATACATACATGGTTAATGAGATGTACAATTCAAAAGTAAGTCAAAACTGTTCGTAATTCGTAGAAAGTAAGTAGTACACATATATGTGTACTACTTACTTAAATTACTTAATTAGTAGTAAAATCTGTTTATGTATCATATTTTTTACGTATTCTTAAAGAAAATTTTAAGAACAAAATCGCATTCATGCAATCTACCATTAAACAAATAAACAGTCAACTCTACATACATGATAAAGATCATAATCATAAAGTAAATAATCTATACAATCGTTGTTTGTTACTTGTTGAGTGCGATGATCTCCACTATATTTGGCGAGTTTATTACAGTTTCTTTCTTTCAGAGTATTTTCTTTGCAATTCGCTTTTTTGGTCTAATTATAATTACGGCATTTCTGTGTTTAAATTCATTATAAATGTAATTAAATAATGATCAATTAAACGAAAGAATAAATTAAAAAAGAAATAAAATAAATATAAATGCTAATTAATCTTTAATTAGCATTTAATTTAATTGCAAACTAAATTAA
This sequence comes from Udranomia eurus, assembly GCA_018250275.1. Classification (NCBI taxonomy): domain Eukaryota; kingdom Metazoa; phylum Arthropoda; class Insecta; order Lepidoptera; family Hesperiidae; genus Udranomia; species Udranomia eurus. Next base: position 5,595 of record DWNJ01002631.1, read on the forward strand.
ATGATGCATGGGTACTATTCGTTTCAAAATGAATTCTGGCATTAAAATTCTAGGTAGTACCGTAAAATAATACCAGAGGAAAACTATTATACTTATTTGAGCAAGACTCAGTAATGAAAAGTGTTTTTATTAATTATAAGATATAAAAATACAATTAATGAGCGTCATACACGTTTCCATTAGTCAGTGATTGTTGACTTTCAACGTCATCAGGTTCTCAGGTTCAGGAAAATATCTTAGCATTCTTTTAAAAATACGACATGAATAAATTCAGTCTACAGCACGATTTTGAACCGACAATCAAGTCACGAGACAGGGATCGTTTGTATCAACAATAGTCCACTATCACCTGTTTACAAAATCAAGTGAATTTATTAACATTATAGCATGGGGCATTGAAATAACCTAGTGGAGTTCAAATCAAAGCCATGCCCTCTTATCGTTTAGACAATCCATATTTGATACTCAAATAACTAGTTTTACTGATAATTTTTATGTAATCGATACTTAGAACAAATGAGACGTCATAATGCTAATATTGTTATGATGTCAACTTGTTTGCTATTAATTACGTTTTCAACAATCCAGTAGTAGTCATAACCAGTTGAAATATAATACTGAGCAGGTGGCAGAGCCTATTTTTAATAGATATAACAGTGTTTTATGGACAAAATTTGCTTTTATTTTATATATATCACGTGCTACATCAATATATTTATGTTATTTACTATTGCTGGTTTCTCTATAAGTTATACATATTATACGTAAAACTGTAGTATTTATGTGATTTTTCGGTATGTATATATTATACTGTAAGCATGCTGCATTATGTATACTGTAAGGTATAGGTAAGGCGATTTTGTTATCCGAATATTAAAAAAAAAAATTATGTAGCAACCGAGCAAATTGTCAATGCCGCACACGCCTTTGTAATCAACCCAGGACAGGATCGAAGTTCCTTCTTAGGTTGACCACAAATGCTTCCCTATATAACTGAGTTGGAACGCCCGGGTATATGTGTCTCCCTTCACAATACCACACGGCAGCAATAGTACTGTTGTTATAAGAAAGACATTCTTTTCTTTTAATCGACGGATTAAACCTGACGGATAAGCATGTAGGCCACCTGATGTTTAGTAGTCACTGCCACCTTAGGACATTTGCAACACCAGAAAGTCCACCAATTCATCGTCGACTTTGAAGGAGACCTCTTTTTATACTACGTTAGGAGATGTAAACATTTATTATTACAAATTTCATAACCACGCGCGTAAACATAGTCTTGTTCCGTTTAGATAGGAACATGACTGACATTTATGAAAACCGTATTGAAGAAAATCCAATGTTTGCGTTGATTTCACTATGTTTATAGATCGGTGAGCTCTTTATAAAAGGCCCGAACGTTATGAAAGGATATAAAAACAACCCGAAGGCAAATAAGGAAGTGTTTGTGGAAGACGGCTGGCTGAGGACGGGGGATTTGGCGAGCATTGATGAGAATGGACATGTTTATATACTCGATAGACTGAAGGAGCTTATCAAGGTAATTTAATTATTATTGTTTTATGCCTGGGATGTAGCAAACGAGCATGCAGTCCACCTGATGATAAGTGGTCACTGCCGCCCATGGACATCTGTAATCAACCCAAGACAGAATCGAAGGTCTTTCTTAAGTCGACCACAAATGCGTTGCTACCCCTGAGGACTAAGTTGGAACCCGAGACGTTCCAACTATATCTCGGTCAAGTGTGAGACAGCCGCATTGGTAAGGACATATAATAATATCATGGTGATTTCTTGATTGGTCCCCATGAATGTATAAAATTTATTTTGTAAGATTCTTATGTTATCAATAAATTCAAGTAGAACCACCAGAATGCAGGTCACCTACAAGAAGATCTGTCTGCAAAGCGCCCTGTATAGTTTTTTTCTAAAGAGTTATTTGTACATTTCATACATTATAAAGTAATTATAAAAATATGTGATTTTCAGGTAAAAGCGTTCCAAGTCCCACCGGCAGAATTAGAAGCAGTAGTTAAGGAGCATCCAGCTGTGTTTGATGCAGCGGTAGTTGGTGTTAAGGACCCTAAGTCTGAAGAACGGCCTAAAGCCTTCGTGGTATTGAACCAAGGGGTCAAATCCAACAGCGAGGAAATTATCAACTTCGTTAATGAAAGGGTAGCATCGTATAAGAAAATAAAAGAATTAGTTTTCTTGGACACAATTCCAAAGAATCCTTCTGGCAAGATATTAAGGAGGTTGCTGGTGGAACATAACAGTTAGAACAAGGTTTGTTTCTAAAAAAAAATGTGTCTCATTTCCTTGTGTATTACCATCAACTTATTATCTAGTCGAGTAGTATGTTCATGTGCAAATGCAAGTGACTACTGAGACTTGTGACAACTACTGCAAGATATACATCTTTTGCTAATATAAAAATTATAAGAATATTGTTTTACATTTTACACGCAAGAGCATTACTGAGAATTCTACGATTATATTTGCATCTAAGTTTCGAAGAAGAATGTTCTGTAAAGTTTGATATTTATATGGATGTCTACCAGGAACAACAGGCTAACAGGAAAGTCGTTAATGGGTCGGAAAGGAGGATTATCAACTTTTTTTTTTTTAATATGAATTATAATCATCTCAATTATGCAATACAGGACATTGTTACACAGGAATTAATTACAGGCAGGCAGGTATTAGATAAAATCTAAGATGTGATCGCTGAGTTCTATATATCTTTGCTAACTATTTCTGTCTAACCTCGACACGACATTAGTATCTAATAATGGACATGCATATTATTCATTTCCGAGCAAGAAAGATTTTGAAAGTTCAACGTGACATTGGCAGAATATTATGTAATATGTTTAAGAAAATAAAGATCTATAACCCTATTTATCATTTAAGGATACCAGGATCCAAAACAACTTTCCATTTGAAAGTGGTGACCTCGACAAGCCACGACCACATATGACGATATATGGTTATTATATAAGGAATTATAAATTAGTGACACTACATTAGTGACAACCATACTTCATATGAAAAAAAATAAAGAGATGTATCACGAACGTTTTGATATAAGAAGTTTGATTCCAATGGTCAGTGTCAACTTGACATTATATTTAACTATTGTCCCGTATAGTTCTAGTCCAAAAATGCACCGCCCTCCAAAGTCTTTACCGACATATACAACTTTTTCACTTTTTCCCACACATACACAAAGCCAATAATATTTCGGTAAAAATTACAAATGACGGAAACTGCCACATTTCTTGACCCACCAAGTGCATAAGTAAGTTGATAAGTCATACAATTCGTGCATTCGCTATGTAATTTCTGAACACGACAGGTCGCCCAATTATTTGACCAGTGAGTGCACAGGCAAGTCTGAGCTTAAAGCTTATTAGCCAACACATACTAGCTTTGTAATAAATATACGCTTTCACACATTAAAAATTTGTTTAATGGAGGGGCGTGCATTTTAAACTGGAAGATCTTCTTTACTCATTTTATACAAAACTAAGTGACTCGTAATCAAATGGTAACAAAATTTATCCACGAATTATAAATTTAATACCCATGTCCCGTCTATAGAAATATGGTTCAATATCTATGTTCACGATATATGTAACAATTCAAAGAATTCGTACATAGCGAATGATTGTGACAATTTAAAGTCAAGAGGAATTTAATATATTACTAATCTATAAAAGATCAATTTAGAATGCGTGTAGAAGAAGAAGATCATACCATTGTATCTTGGCAGAAAAAAATCCTCATGGTTTGGTTGTAAATTTTGACGTCGGAAAACGGATCCAATAGTCATTCAATTGATATGTATCGAACATGTGGGAGCGGCAGTCAAATGTTTTACAAACCTTAAATGTTTGGTAAAATATTTGACTACAAAGCTATTTACTTATTTAAGACTACAAAGCTATTAAATATTTGACAAAAAAAACTACAAGCTTTTATTTAACTTGCATGTATGTATGTCTGTCCGGGTGGAATCTGACAACTAAATCTTATATCGACAAGCTAACATGTACTGAATTGATTGATTTGATTTAATTTAAAGGTTATTTTCATCCTTTAGAGCACCTAAATGAAAGCTTGTTTATAAAGTTTTTTTACCATAATTTATTTCGATGCAAAATATTATATTATGCAATGTCCGCTTGAGTTAATAAATCAATTAATATAATTGACTGTTCGGCAGAAATGTACATCGATATATCTTTCCCACTTAATGTCAACGATATTTAATGGGCTCATTATGCCCAGTGAATAATTTAAGAAGTAGCATAATTGGTTCAATTACTCCTGGTGTGGGTGCTGTATAAAATTGGATGGATTAAACATGTATATGCTGTATCTGTGTTTTTTTTTAGTCCTCTTCGGCGGGAATTATTCTGTCTGCTTTTTTTCTATCTGAGAACCCGAGAGCGCTAAAAACTGATGATCTAATGAAAATGTATATGACGTCCATTAAGTGTATTAGTATACCTTGTAATAATGAATAAGAATATGTATATATTTTATTCGTTTTTTTTTATATCTGGGAAGTAGCAAACAAACATGCAGCCCGATCAGGTAATTGGTCATTGCCGCCCATGGACATTTGTAATCAACCGAAGATAGGATCGAAGTTCTTTCTTAGATCGACCACAAATGCGTTGCTACACCTGAAGATTGAAGTTGGAACGCTTCAAACACGCTTAAAACTAGAACACAGCAGCAAAAACAC